>PVJA010002458.1:0-106742 GCA_004027025.1 Myocastor coypus | reverse complement strand
CCCTCCCTCTCTCTCTCTCTGTCTCTGTCTCTGTCTCTTTTTCCAGAAGTGGGAATTGAACTCAGGCCATTGCCCTTGTCAGGCAAGCGCTTATTCTCCTGAGCCAACCCCTCTTCTTCCTCCTCTTTCTATTTGTTTTTGTTTTTTTGAGGGTCACTACCTATGGAGAAGGCCATGCTGGCCTTGAGCTCACCACGTCGTGCAGGCTGACCTCTAAGGCGCTGTGACACTCCTGCCTCAGCCTCCTGGGTGCTTGCCTTCATTATGCACATGTGGCATCACATCCAGCTTCCATGTCAACTCTTAACATGGTTTTTTTTCACTTCTTATGGTCTGTGAGGCTTTGGAGGAGTAGAGTCGGGTGGCAGAAAGAACCAAGGAAGGAGATTACAAAGATCAAGAAAATTATTAAATTAGATACTTTAGTCAGGCCCAGGTCTATATAGTTTCATTGATGTTCTGAATGTCCCTAAGGGCAATGGTGGTTGGAAGAGTTGGTTCAAATGAGCCTCCCTCCTAGGATAGAAGCAAAGCCTTGTCCTTACGAGTCCCCCGAGCACCTTGGCCCATTCCAAGCTACATGGAGCAATTGCTTTTCAGGGTTAGTTAAAAAGCATGGAGCCCTCACTTGTGAATAACATTTCCTGCTGTTTATTGTCTCTTTTAATTCTCCCTCCAGTTCTGGCAGGGAGGGAGCTCAGTTACTGCATTATCAATTCACATGATGGAGAAACCCATCAGAGGTTTAAGGCATCAGGTCACCCACAAGCCCGGGGTTACAGGAGGCTGGGTGGGGGACCCCGCTGTGTCTGGTTAGAGCCTAACTTTGACCCTCCTCAGTATGCTCTTCCTTTGACAAGTGACATTGGGAGACTTACCTGTAGCACAATGTAAAATTAATTGATCTTCAGCTACCCTCTCATTGTTCAGTTTCTCTCACCCTTCCCCTGTGTCCTTCTTTCCCGGCTTCCGTGGTGCCACAAAACTTAGCCACTTCATCTGTCTTTGTTATCTTCTGCAGATGAGGCAATGCGCGAGCCCCAGTCCTGAGGCCGGTAGTCAGGTAATGTGGACGTGTGCGTGGTAGGGGCCGCTTCCGTCTCATCTCTCGCTCTGCGTGCAGCTCACGGGCAAAGCATCATTCTACAGCCTCACTCATTCTGAGTTCAGCGGTCAACACGCTGGATCATGCCTCCGGGTGGCCTCTCTGTGGCCACAGGTGTTCTCATTCGCATGCCGTTTTCCAAGGAAGTTGAGCATAAATTACTTTTTAAATTAGGTTAGGCTATGAGTGGAGCGAGGCGAGGGCTAGCGAGGAGTGTGTTGTCTTGGCACAAGCTCAAGGGAGACAGAGACCAGGATGTGACTCACGCTCCGTGGAATCTGCTCTCTGACCCCTGGATGGAGCGGGCAAGTCCCTCCCCACGTCTGCTTAGAAACCTCCTGTGAGAGGCCCGAGCGTGCGGCCCAGTGTGCGTGAGTCTCTTCCCAAGCTGCAGCCTCCTAGGAGTCCCCAGAGCACACCTGAGGAGGTGAGTGGAAAGCAGAGTGTGCAGTTTTTAATCAAAGCCCCCAATCATTTCAAGTTGGTGTTATAATTAATACTCAAAACTTCTTAGAGATGTTTAGATGAAAGCTCAAAAGGAAAGGTATTCCTGGCTAAGCGAACTCAGTAATTAATTGCAGGTGGCTGACGCCCCCTTTGCTTCTAGGAGCTCAGGCATAGAGCGGCCCGAGTTCTTCCTGGCACCCCAAAATAGAGCAGAAAAGAAATTTCTGAAGTGATCTTGTGTACATTGGTTCCCACCCTTGTCAGTTGTCACAAATAGAAACTGCTCAGTGTCGGAGACCTCCTTTGCCATGTTCAGAGTCCACAACACACCCTTGGGGTCCTGCCTGTGGCGCCACATGACCATACACTCCATGTCACATATTCCTCTTGCTCCCCCCACCCCCCAAATGAAAGCAGGTGTGCAGTCAGGCTTTTCAAATTTAGGAATGTTGGGCGGCGATGATGCACAGGTGCAAGTTGAAGGTAGGGAAGCATTTTGGCCAGCCAGAGCCGAGTCTCCAGCTTGAAGGCTAGACTGAAAGGCCCTCAGGGTGGCTTGTTCGTGTTTCTTCTTTTTTTCTTTTTTTCACATAGTAGGAAACTTTAACCAAAGAAGTGAGGGTGTTTGTCCATGGTCACAGAGTAGATTAGAAGCAGACAGGACTAAATCCTGGGCTCTGGGGGCCCGTGTTTAGGATCAGCCACTTGTTATGTGTATGTTTTCATAATAACTGGGTGTAGAGAAAAAAAAAAGGGAAAACAGATGATTTGCATATCATGCCGTCCTGCCCATCAAATTAGTTGGCATTTGTGTTTTACTTGTACATTTGACATGAGACCGAAAGGCCTTCTTTAGTGTATTAGTAAATGAACTGTATCTGAATGGTCCATTTTCAAGAGAAGTGTACAGAACTGTCCACACTGTCTGCCCAGGGAAGAATAAATATGTGCCTTGAGGTTAATATTAAATATACAGGGAACTCCTAGCAATATATTTGTGTGGGGCCTGGGTGTCTCTGTGTGTGAGACACCGAAGACAAAACCCAGTGAATTATTAAGACAGGATGAGGATAGCGCAGAAGCGAAGTAGGCAGGGAGGGTGTCTGTCTAGACTCTGGAAGGAGGGAGAGGCAAGTGTGTGGAGCTGCAGCCCGAGTTCCCAGCCCAGTGCTTCTCAACCTTTCAAATGGCGTGACCCCGCAATACAGTTCCTCATGCTGCGGTGACCCTAAACCAAAAAATAATTTTGGTGGCTACTTCAAAACTGTAATTTTGCTACAGTTATGATCTGGAATGTAAATACCTGATATGCATTATGTATCCTCATTGCTACATATCAAACATAATTTAAACATAGTAATTAATTACAAAAACTAATTATATGTTGAGAAATATTTATTACTAATTCCAATAAATAACATTTCACCATGGCATAGCATGGGTTTAAATATGCATTTTCTGATGGCTTTAGGCGACCCTTGTGTTTTGGTTGTTTGACCTCCACCAGGGTCACCACCCACATATTGAGAACCACTGCCCTAGCCAGAGGCCTTCAGGTGAGGGCAGTTCCCATAGCGATTGGGCATGAGCCTACATGCACATTTGGGACCTCTCTCCTAGCCTTAGGTCCTCTGAATTCAGAGTCATTCATGTGTTTTTGTGGTGGATCTCCAGTCCACAGAAGTTCTGGAACATTCTGTGCTCATCTGTTTAATAATCCTGGGGAAATGTGGGCCCACAGTTCGGGGTCACACCCAACATAGCAGGTGTCTGAATGTCAAAAGAATCTCCTGGATGATTTTTGAGTAACGGAGGCCGCAGCCCAAAGAGACATGTGGAAGACTCAGGTCACATCCTTGTCCTGCGTCATGATGTAAGACACACTTCCTCTTGTTTCTGGTGGAGTCCTGCAAGTTCCTGATGCATCTGAATCCTAATTTTACCACTTCATGTCTGTATGAGGCAACAAAAAAACAAAAAACTTGTGTGAACCTGAGTTTGCCTTCTGTCGGTTGACTTTAGATAAAGTACCTCATGGGGCTATGCTTTTACTTACTACAGTGTGTAAAGTACCTAATGTGTGGGGCTGGGGAGATAGCTCTGTGGCACAAGTGCCTGCCTGGCAAGTGCAAGGTCATGAGTTCAAACCCTGGTCCTGAAAAAAAAGAAAAAAAAAAAAAAAGTAATCTTTAGGCTGACAAGATGGCTCAGTGGTCTAAAGCCCCTGCTTAGGTAAGTTTAGGCAACATCAGGGACTCAGGGACCATGTTTCAATCCCGACCACCACATGCTGCGCCAGCCCCACCCGCAGGGCAGGCTGAGCCAGCCATAACACAAATAAATAAGGTTTTTAAAAAAATTCAATTAAAAGAGTACCTAATGTGTAATGGATGTCCAGTGTGTAAAAGGTTGCTGCCATCTTAGCTTATCTAGTAAATAACTGAATTGGCAGAAACAAAAACATACACTGGGAGTTGGGTCGATTTTATTTAAAGTGTTATTGAAGTTGAAGGTTTGAAATTTGTTGGCAAAAGAAAAAAAATCAAGTTAAAAAATGTGGAAAAATACATGAATGTTTATTTACTAAAATCTCTACCGAACCACTAGGCCCTCGGTCAGGAGAGCCGGATGCTTCTCTCTGGTCCCCGATCTTGCTGAAGCAGTCATTTGGATTATGGCAAAGTTATACATTTTCTTCTAGAATTTGTTTTTCTTTTCATTTTCCTTGGAAGTAAAGTTTTTAACAAGTCGTAGTTTTCTTAAAAGTCCTTTCCATACTTGGAACTACCCTTGGACTTAATGGCAGAGGCCTCTTTTAGCCCCGAAGTAAGGGCTTTCCGGTCTGGGGCTCCGAGTTTGTTGGGAAGATGAGCAGAAGCGCATGCGCCTTTACCTTCGGTCAGAACCTGTGTGCTGGCCCAGAGGGAGGCGCTGGCTTGGAATCACAGCTGGGTCTGCAGGCTGGAGACGGAGGCAGCAAAGATTATTTCCTCAGGTTGGAGGAAAAGACGAAGAAAAAGGTGCAGCACTAGAAGCTGGGAGCGTGGGATTAAAGCGCTAGATCCTTTCTGAGTCCCTGAAGGCAGAGTTGCAGGTCTGGCGATGTGGCAGGGACTGCAGGGCTCTGCAGTCTCCTCTGGTGTTGCAGGGCAGGGGTTCCCCTAGCCAGATGCAGAAGTCATTTTGGGGCAGGGGCTGTGCCTCTATGGTTTTCTCTTTAATTCTTGTTTTGTGGCTTTAGCTTTCACTCTCCTTTTGACAAGAAAAGTCAAAATGAAAGCTAGCTTTGTTTTCCTATGATTATGTCAGACAATATTCATTGGAAGATATTCAGATGGCAAATAAGCATAGGTTTGAACTGTTTACCGGCACCACCCCTTCATGTTTTAACGACCTCTTTTTAAGAGTATTTTTATTGTGTAACTTTTTCTTATGTGCTCATTATCCTTTGTTCCCATAGTCACTTTCAAAGGGACAACAAGAGTAGGACCCCTGTATTTACAACTTGATACATACGTTTCTCCGTGCTTATATAACACATAGAAATATGTGGCTATAAGTGCCACTTGTGGGGGCTCCAAAATGGTAAGTGTCCTTATAGAGCTCACACCCCCTGGCATGGGTGTAATATTTGAGGTAGCCTCTATCTTTTTATGAGGATTTTAAAAAATGTATTTAGTACAGGGTATATAGGGTCTGACTACATAGATTGGACTCGTAGTGATCCTCCTGTTTTCAGCCTTCCAAGTGCTAGGATTAAAGGCACGCAACGCCACACCCAATCTCAATCCCCATCTCAGTGCGCCCCGGGGCTGGGGTCGGTACAGCATGCTGGGACCAAACCCTGGTCCGTGCACCTGCCTAAGCAGTTGCTTTCGTCCGCTGAGTTATGCCACAGCCCGCTCTACGTATCCAGAGTTGTCTAGCTCTGGCCTAGCTCCACAGCCAAGGTTTCTGACAACTTGCATTCGTGAAAGCAGCATTCAACTTAGTTGTTTTCGAACTCCTCTATCTTCAGTTTGTATAATACATTCTGTAATTCCCTTAATGTAAATGATAGGCCCAGCCAGGATGAAGGGCTGACTGATTCCCTGTCGATGTGCGTCACTCGGGTGGTGAGAGGATGGCTCCATCTACCAAGGTGAAAGTTTCAAATGTTCTGGTTGCCAATGGTATTTAGAAAGGATAGAACTTTTATCGCATACATGTGTGTGTGTACATATGTGTATATGTGTGTGTGTATGTGTTTTGCAGTGCTGAAGGTTGGGTCCTGAAATGTTTACCATAGACCTATACCCACACACCTTTTTATTTTGATGCAGTCTTTCTAAATTGCCCAAACTGGCCTTGAACTTGGACCTTCTTGCCTCAGTCTCCCAAGGGGTAGGGTGACCAGGCCAGTGGCACCACATCTGGCTGATTCCTGCTCGGTGCAGCCAGAGGTGGAGAGACATGCACTGTTCTGTGTCTCCCCCAACCCCACACTGTGATGTTATTCAGACTTTTTTATTTTTTACCTGTGTGATTATTCAAAGAGAACAAAAGGACTTATTTGAAATAATCAAACTTACTATGAACCAACATACCATATATTTTCCTTTCAAAGATTTTCTGGTACTAGTTCCCAGTTCTGACAGTAAGGCTTGAGCTAATGTATTTGCATGTTCTGTGGAGGCTGTAGCATATTTTGCTAACAAAACCTCGTCGTGCACTTGGTATGTCTCTTCTCGAATCAGCCCTTATTCTCAAGTCTTGATTTTTGGCACTGTAAATGTGTTTTTTCACTCATCTGCAGAAATAGCATGGGCATTACTACAAGATAACTTCTTATCATTTCTGCAGATTAGTCTAAAACTATAGTTACAGTGGCAGGGCAGGGATGCTGGCATATTGGAGTTTGGCCATTTAGAAGTAGGACTTCGTTTGGCTTCCTAGGTCTGAGAGAGCAGAAGTCGGGGTTAGAGAATGTTGACCAAGTTCTGAGGGCTAGAACAGGACCACAGCCCAGGAGGCAGTGTCAGTACCAAAAGATACAGTGGGTGGCAAGTCAGAAATTCGAGTGTAGAGTCACATAGAGGAGGGGGGGAATGAGAGAGAGAGAGAGAGAGAGACAGAGGGAGAGACAGACAGATAGGGAATTTAGCAGATGATCTACACAATAAGGAGGATAGAGGCTGTGTTGCACATGCCCATGTGTGAGATCTGAATCCTGGTCTCACAAGAAGAGCAAGCAAGAATAAAATGATGGCATCAGTCCTGAACTCACATGGAAGAAATGAGACTCAGGATGAATGGAAGCTTATGCAGACTTGGTTGCTAGCTTTAATTTTGTACTTCTTATGGGGCTATTTCCAAAATTCATCTGTATCTTAGTTACTCTTCTCTTGTGGCTGGGACAAATGCCTGACACTCAGTATGAGGGAAGGAAAGGTTTATTTAGCTCACAGTTACTGGAGATTTCAGTCCATATTCAGCTAGCTGGCTCCAAGGCAGAGGGCCACATGGCAGAGGGCAACCTTTCGTGGCAGCAGGTAAGAGCAAGTGCCTGCTTAGAAAATCTTAGGCAACTGCAGGGACTGCGGTTTGATCCCCTGCACCACACACTGCACCAGCTTCACCCCCAGGGCATGCTGAGCCAATAATAATAATAGTAATAATAATAATAATAATAATAATAGGAAGAAGAAGAAGAAGAAAGAAGAAGAAGAAGAAGAAGAAGAAGAAGAAGAAAGAAGAAGAAGAAAGAAGAAGAAGAAGAAGAAGAAGAAGAAGAAGAAAGAAGAAGAAGAAAGAAGAAAGAGAGAAAGAAGAAAGAGAGAAAGAAAGAAAGAAAGAAAGAAAGAAAGAAAGAAAGAAATCAACAAGAAATATATTCTTTAAAAAAGCACAGGGAGTAGCAGCAGCTCAAGCAGCTAACTTCTCTTCCTTTACATTGAAATGCAAGTCTCCTGCCCCAGAGGAGGTGCAATAACCACACCCACAATAATCAGTTACAAATTCCAAAAGGCCCAAATGACCGCATGAGGCTTTGTGGGGACAGCTAGGCACAAACCATAACATCCTGCCTAGCTCAAAGGTGAAGTGGTTAAAAGTAAGAAGCAAAGAGGCAGCGAGGGACCCAGCGGCGCCTGGGGACTTCCACCTTTGAGCCCTTTCTCCGTAGAGTGGCGAGGAAGGAGCTGATGGCCGCTGGCCGCCCTCACTTTATACTGACTGCGTTCTTCCCATTTAAGATCTTGGGCTGCTTTCAGAAAAGCAGTGGAAAGGTGAACCCACTTACTCAGCGCAGCCTGGAGCAGACTACGGAGTCTCAGTCTATTTTCTGTTACTATAATTATGTACCAGAAACTGAATGCTTTATAAGAAAATAGAGATTCCTCAAACTAAAACTAGAAATTCCGTTGAATACAACTGTTCTCCTTCTTGATATCTTCCCCCAAAGCCTCGGATGATAGCGATCCCTGGATGTCCGCTTTTGTAGCAGCACCACAATTGCACAATCTCTGTTTTCAACACAGAAGCCTACAGGGAAAAATTTAAAGCACAATACATGGAAAAAGGTTATAAAAGTACAGGAATTCTTTGTCTCAATCTCAGTAAAATGATGGAAATGCTAAACTCATCTGCCAAATCATGAACATAAATAAATAAATTGAAAATTTCTGTCCACACTTTAGAAAACTGGCAGCTTCAAGAGGTGACAGAGAAAACCCTTGAGTATTTTTTTTGTTTTGTTTTGTCTTTTTGAGACAGGTTCTCGCTATGCAGTTGAGGCTGGCCTTGAGCTCACTTTTGTAGCCCAAGCTGGTCTCTAACTCGTACCAATTCTCCTGCCTCAGCCTCCCAAATGCTGGGATTACAGGCATGAGCCACCACGCCCAGCTAAGTGTTTTCTTATTTAAAGAAGTCATCAGTGCTTTTTGGCTTCTGTACTGCAATGGGTTCTAAGAGAGCTTTTTGTTCTTGAGTTGAAACATTTTGTATAATTAACTATTCATTGATGATTTTTTTAAAAAATCAAAGCCATATTACCTAATTATAAGAAAAAAAACGAAAAATCTTGGTTAAACTAACTTTAAAGAGTGCTTTGATAATAAGAATGGCAAAAATAAATAACGTAAAACTGATCATTTTAATTACTATTAACTGTAAAGTACAATGGCATTTAGTCTGCCTGTTTTTCAATTGGGTGATGAATTAGAACTTTGGAGCTGCCAGAAATTCTCCCTGAATAAGAGTGCATGTACCCTGCATTAGCTGATGAATAATAACATAGACACCTAATCACTGAGCGCCAGGAATTATGCTGGGACATGACACAGTGAGGGGCCTGGCCTGTCCCTGAGCCATACCAAAGCCCTACTGTTTCTATCTTAATTCCCTGAAAAGTGACCTACACTGTTATTTACTGATCATGTATTCATTCATGTAACCAATACCCCCAAGGAAACAGTGCCCAAGGCCCTCCATCTAGGAAGCATATGTATGCACGGACTTACAGAAGGAGCCGATCCGTGCTTCATTATGCACATACTGAGAGCAAAGGCACTTGAAATGGGTCCTAGGAGTGGCAAGGATGGGTCACCTGAGCCTTCCTGGCAGAGCAGCAAAGGTTGTACTTGAACTTCAAGGTCGAGAGGAGGGTGGTCCAAGGGACAGATTAGTGACGGTGCTGTCCCCAGGGTGGGGAGACTGTAGCCATGAGTGTAGGGGCTGCGGAACTGGTGCACTGGTGTTTGCCGAGGGCGGTCCTGTCCGGAGCTGCTCTTCATCTCAAGGACAGAGGAGGGCAGAGCAGCTCAGGCAGCCAGATCCACCTGGGAATGCGCCCTGAAAGAAGGCCGTAGCTGGGTGCAGTGACATGCACCTCTCATCTAGGTACTCAGGAGGATCCAGGTTTGAGGCCAGCCTGAGGTACTTTCAGAGAGACTGCATGTTTTTTTTTTTTTTTTTTTTAAGTTAATGTATTTAATACAAGATCTACAGGGTCTCACTACATAGAGCAGACTCATACTGATTCCCCTGTCTTAAGCCTCCCAGACTCTGGGATTATAGATGTGCACCACCACGCCCATTCTCAATAGCCAGCTCAGTGCACCCCGTGGGTGGGGCCAGCATGGCAAGCCGGGGATCGAACCCCAGCTGCTTCTCTTTTGCTCTGCCTAAGCAGGTGCTTTAGTCCACTGAGCTATCTGGCCAGTGCGAGACTGCATTTCATGAGATTTGCTTATGTTTGGGGAGAGTAGTAGGAACGGAGCTCAGGTGCTTCCACTTGCCAGGCAGGCGCTGCACCACTGAGCTAAATCCCCAGCCCCAGGGAGAATGTATTTTCAAAAATGTAAAAGGGCCTGGCATGTAACTCAGGGGTAGATTGCCCCTGGGTTCCATCTCTAGTACTACAAACACAAAACAAAAGGGAACAGTTTTCTAGTTGTAGGGTTGCCAGGAGGATCAGTTTACTGTGCAAATTCTAATTGCCTAGGATGAGAAAAGATAGACTCTGTTTCTTAAATTCACTGACCATAGGACTCTTGACCGCGCTGATGGTAGGTCCTCTTGGGGAAGTGCCGTTGCGAGTGTGGGTTCCCCACTGGTGCACTTCATTGTTAGGCTTGAACCTGTGTCTCCCCCTCTCCCATAATGCCGTGGATCCTTCTTTAGGCATTAAAAGGCTCTGCAATTCCTGATGATATCCAGGAGTCTCAAGCAGATTTGGCATGTTATTTATTGTGATTCGTAATGGGACCAAGAGCCAAACTCCCTTTATTCACTATTATAAGCTATAGAAAAATACCTCTCCTGGCTGTTTCCTGCTTCATCTATTGTCTTTTTATTTTTAATGAAAATGAGTCTGCTACAATGGGATTTCTTTCTTTTCTTCTTCTTCTTGTTTTTTTTTTTTTCTAATGTTGAAGCACTCCCAGAATTTATGGCTTAAACCTCCCTGTTCATTTAGGTATGCTCTAGTGAAAAGACAAATAATTCAGCCAGTGTAAAAAAAGAAAATATCCCGTGAGGTGGGACTATGGATAATCAGTGTTGTTTATGCTTATTTGGGTTTTTATATTTATATAAAACCGGAAGCACTCACAGTGCTGCTGTAGCAGGAGTGTATTAATAGACACTGGGCTGTAATGAAATGAGGAAGCCAGTAAGCAGTACTTCTGAAAGACTGCAATTCAAATTATGTCAATAGCCGTGTATTTTACAGTCAGAGGTTTACAATCACTGTGTCATTTTCCCTTTAGTAATGCCCTATGGTGTATGGTACTTGACACTCAGTGTTGCGTATCATGCCTGGTAGCTGGCTGTCTTCTGAAGATGGTTGTCATAGTTTGGGACTTTACAAAGGAGAATAGTACAACACAGGATGCGTTGCATAAGATTATTTTATAATGAATTACCCTAAGAATCATATACAAAGAGTGTGGGAAATCTATCCACACACTGAAGGCCAAAGAATCCAGCGGATGGCTTGGGGCCTAAGATCCCTCAGGAGTCCAGCTGAAGTCCAGCTGATAGCAATGCCTCTCACAAGTCCAACTGGAGACCTACAGCCCACAAGTCTCATGAAGGCCTACTTCATGGATCTGTGCTGGAAAGACCCAAACGTCAGTAATGGAAGCTAGAAAGTCTACGCTAGCAGGCTGAGGGCTCTGCCCTGGAGCCAGGAAGCAACACTGGCTCAAGGTAAGAACCAGAGCTCTGTTGAAAAGTACCACAGCCATCCTCAGCCACAGTGCGGTCCTGAGTTCCCATCAGGAAAGTTAGCGCGGCACGCTTCTCCAGGAGACTGAGTGGTGCACCATCTTCGCCTCTGGAGGCAGGAGGGGATGCTCAGGATGAGGACCAGAGCTGCCCAACGTGAACCTCAGTGCAGCGCAGTCCTGAGTACCTCCTCCTCCGAGAACAGCTAAGTTGACCAGGAAAGCCAGCATGAGAAGGTCACCCAGCAGAGTAGCCCAAGAGAACCAGCCGCTTCCAACTGCCCCCCTACGGTTTCTCCAACCAACTTCCCTCCTAGCTTCTCCACAACTTTTCTAGCTCCACCTCTTCTGCGGCTGGCAGCCGCCCTCAGCTGCGCTCCCCACACCCAGCACCACACCAATTCAGTTCAGCTGGGTTTAGCAAGTTGGCTACCAGCTGGCCAGCCACCACAGCTGTGGATGCTTTTCCTTTACTGCCGAGCTTCCTCGAGTTGTGGCTTCATGTGGTAAAATGCAGGCGTGGTGAATGTGAGCAGATACCTGCACCCCTGTGGCCATCCTGGTAATGGGAATGCTCACTCTCACAGAATTTCTCCTGTCTGGCTCCTAAATTCCCACTGATCTGTCACCACAGGTTATTATAGTCTTACAGAATTTCATTGAGAATTCAGTGTGTGTGCGTGTGTGTGTGTCTGATTTTTCTTTTGATGTTTTTGAGCTTTTCTCATGATGTTCTTGTATTCACAACCAAATCGTAAAGCTTGCTGACTGTCTGAAAATACAGCACTCTGCGCCTTTGCTTGCAAATGATTACTTGGGTAGGTTTGTGTTACTATGGTGAGTACCTCAGATAATGAACCCTACAGAGAGGTTTATTTCAGCTTAAGGTTTTAGAGGTTCCAATCTAAAATTAGGGGTGCTGGGTGACATAGCAGCATGTGGAGGAATGTTAGCGCTCACGGCATGAGCCAGAGAGCAAAAAAAGGGGTGTCCCTTTTGAGGCCCGCTCCATCAGCAGAGGATTCCACAGTTGCACAAGGCCTGGCTTCCTAAAGATTCCTCTAGCTCCTCAGGGTGCTGCCCAGGGACCAAACCCCAGGGACCTGGAGGAGCCCACAGCATAGCAAGTGCACTGCAAGTTTTGGCTGAGCTAAGTAAAATTAGGCTCTCATCTGAGTTTAGATTATTCAAGAAATGATGAATAAAATCAAAGTCTTTATTCACTTAATTGATCTGTATAGGATAAATATAATTTTAGATGACAAATGTTTTCAGATAGAATGAGAACTATAATTTCAGATATTACACCTGTATTACATTCAGGTGTATGAGACAAAAGATAAGTAAAGCTCTAAACACATTTCTTGTCTAATAATAGCAATAAAGCTGGCATGTAAATATCCACTGGCTAGCTCGGTGCTACAGTGTTTGCTTAGCAGGTATGAAGCTCTGGGCACCATCTTTGTGTGTGTGTGTGTGAGTGTGTGTGTGTGTATGAGATAATCTGACAGACACAATAAGATAGACTGCCGTAGCTATTAAGAGACGAAAACAGTCATATTTTAAGAAAATTATTATATCACTAATGGATAGGATTGGTGGAAAGCTAAACTTATGTTAAACAAACAAACAAAAAAAATCCTTAATTACAATGCATGGAACGCAGAGCTAGATTGGTGAGATGAGCTTCAGGAGGCTTAGATTCAATAGCCTCCAACATCTCAAGCTTCACTGGTGGCCCACTGCAATTGCAAAACCTTTGACTGTGTATGTATCTGCTTCCTCTTAGTCCAAAGAGAAGTATATTCTTTCTTTTCTTTTTTTTTATTTTTATTTTTCTAAGCAACATCAATAGGGAGGTGGGTCATGCCCACACACTGGACTCTGTAGAATGATTGTGAGGACAATATGCAATATGTCAACTTTCAAAGAAAAGAAAGGGGAAAAGAAAAAAAAAAAAGTAATGTGGATTTAGAAAGGTTCATGTTTAGTTGTTTGATCAATCTTATATACCTATATGTATTAATCTAAACTGATCTGATGATGAAAATATGTAATATAACCATTGTTAAATTTAAACAATAAAAAATTGAAACAAAAAAACAAACAAAAAAAGGAATGAGAACTAGTGAGATTGAGAAAGGGACAAAGACAACATATGAAGGAGAACTTAGTCAGAATTAGCAAGCTGGAGGTGACAACGCCGTGCGATCACTTCCACCTTCTGATGGGGCAACGTGAAATAGCAGTGGTGAACAGATGCTTCCTGAGCAAGAGCTCCCGGATGAGTAGACTAGAGAGGACCCGGGAACATGGCTGACATGTATTACCAATTTGTTTTCAGTAGTGTTGCCATAGCGTTGGCCGTTCCTCTGAGAGCGTAGGCAGTAAACCAGAGGAACAGGTGTGAAGGCAGGACTTTGTTGCTGCTAGAGATCATAGATGTGTTTGGCTCAAGAAAGAGCAATGGATTATGAAAAGCTGTTCCTCAGTGGACATTGTCACAGTTTTCCAGAACGGGCACTAGACCTTCGCCTTGAATGCACTATGAAGAACCCATATATTACAATATCAAGTATCATTAATATTTTGATAACCATATTTTAAAAGTGTTGACTTGATTTGTGATCCTGTTCACATCAGTCATTTAAAACTCATGTGTCCACAGGTTTTTATTGGATTAACAAGATTATTTGTGGTACAGTTTGGGGTGTCGTGGCCCAGAGATCCTTGTGGGCATCCCAAGGCCACTGACCTTAGAGTCTCACTCCCTCTTCATAATTAATGCTTGTGTAAGGCTGGAGTAAGCACCAGAATATGATTCATTCATTGGTGATAGGAAACAGCCGTGAAGCTCGACATGGAGAACTACGTGAGCGAACAGATCGATAGCCACCATCTGCCTTCTATGGTGAGGAATTTCCAAGGAACACTCTGAAGATACTTGAACCACGGAGGGAGGTAAAGCGGCAAAGATGGGGGAAATTGTAGTAGCGGGGCCAGCCAGCTAGCTCAGCAGACTCAAGTGCCTGCTTAGGCAGGGGCAGGCACCGGGGTTTAATATCCAATGGGATGTGCTGGCCCTGTCCCGGGGGCATGGCACACTGAGAGGGAGAAGGCGACTGGGCATGGTGGCATGTGCCTGTAATCCCAGAGTTTAGAAGGCTGAAAACAGGAGGATCACTAGGAGTCAGACCTGTATAGTGAGACGCTGTAGACCCTGGACTGAATACATTGAAAGAAAAAAAGAAAACAAAATGTGGTAGCACAGTTAGCAAGGCTAGCTTGATAACGTACATACCAAACCCCACAACTGTGACGTGTGCCTTCTCCTTAGCATGTGCAGTGACTATCAACCGGAGACCAGTGTAGACTAGTTTCAGAGGACTGAAATCTTGTATAAGATGTTGAGTAATCCCTATTCAAATAAACTCAAAACTAACAAAAGGAGAACTAGAATACTCCCATTTGGTTAAAAGCAAATAGCTAGTATTAAATACCCTTGCATTTACCATAAATCCTAAGTCAGACCCTTTTGGTGAAATGAAGGGTGAACAAAGGCAAGACAGGAAAACCAACACCAACAGCAAGGAAGGAAATGGGACATTAGACCGCCATCAACTACAGGCCAGTGTGTTTGAAAATTTATTTAAAATTTGCAAGCTCCTAATGAGTGAAATCTAACAAAATTACTGTAAAAATACCCTGAAAATTGGGCTGGCGAGATAGCTCAGCTGTCTCAAGCGCCTGCTTGGGCAAGCTTAGGCCAAATGCGGGGACCACAGTTGGATCCTCAGCACCACATGTTGTACCAGGTCCACCCTCAGGAAGAACTGAGCAGGCCACAACAACAAGACAAAAAAACTCTGAAATCATCCCATAACCATTAAATAAGTTGAGCTGATACTGTCTTTACATTAACAAGTATTGCTGAACACATGGCCTCATTAACGAATTCCACAAAACACTCAAAAAACAATACAAATGTTTTTCTGATTCTTACAGCACTCCATATTTTTCACAAAGCCAGAATAACCTTCATATCAAATCCTAAGATCATAAGACGTTGATTTAATAACTTATTGCTTTCCTTTGTAGAATGTCTGCATATGGGCCATATTTTTCTATTGTACCTGCACATTACAACAGATTTCATAGCTTAAAAAAGTGTGAATTTATCATCCTACAGTCTGGAAATCCAGGGCAGGCAGGTCTCACTGGGCTGAAAGCTGTGGGTCACTCGGGCTGGGTTTCTTCCCGAAAGCTTAGGGTACAACTGGTGTCTCCACCTTCTGGAGGGTGATTGCCTTTAGTTCTTGGTGCTGTTTGTATAAAAAGCCCACTGCAGTGATGTACCCAAGCCTTACTACATTGAATCATCGTGGCAAACTCTTTTGCCTTCGCTGGCTCTTAAGGACTTGTGCGATTGGGTCCACCTGGGCAGGCCAGGATGTCTTCTTTTATGGTTAGCCGATGTAGCAAGGTAAATCGCCCTTTGCTGCACAACGTTACATAGCTTTTAGGGCTTATTAGCACATGGGCATTTTGGGGAGGAGAACGTCATTGGGCCTCCTCTGGCATGTGTTTCTATTTTATTTATCAAGCTAGATGAAGAAGTCATCAAAAAAAGATAGTGTTGCCAACATATGAAAAGAATAAACTAAAAAATTGGGCTGATTTGAGACATATCACATTAGTTTTATACTTTAAAAGTCATAATTTATCACATTAACAAAATGAGAAAAAGTTATTTGATTATCTAACATAGATGCATGCAGTAAATTGCAATGAATTGATTAAATCCAACTTATCTGTGATTGTAAATGTTTTATCCACTGGACTGGCTAATTTTTTTTTTTTTTAATGTGTTTAGTACAGAGTCTACAGGGTCTCACTACATTGGTTGAACTTGCAGTGATTTTCCTGTTCTCAGCCTCTCAAGTGCTGGGATTACAGGTGCATGTCACCATGCCCGGTCTCAATTGATGAGCATACCCTGGGGTTGGGGATGACATGGAACACTGGGGCTAGAACCCTGGCTGCTGTGCTCTGCCTGAGCAGGCTCTTTAGTCCACTTAGCTATCTGGCCAACCGATTGGTTAACATATAGAACAGTAAGAACTGTCTTGTACTCTGGGAAGGAGGTACAGGGTCTGTCCTTTTAGCATTATTTGCAAAATTTGAAGCTATGTATATTGTGTGACTCAGCAGTGCCACCCCTAGATACACACTCAGCATGTGTTCATGAGTGTGACAATAGCATATTATTTATGTGCATGAAATTTTGAACTAGATCTAACTTCTCTTTGCAATAGAATGGATACATTTTTTAAAAATTCTATGAAAGAGAGCTATGCAACAATTAAATGAATGATCACACTTACTTTACTTGAATAGTGTAGTTAGATATTGTGAAGATAATTGTAAGGGCCAAAAAGCCAGGCAGTAGAAAATTTACATATTTTGTAAATTTGTATATTTGCCATCTATAGAAAGTTTAAAAAAAAAAAAAAGTAAAGCTCAATAGTTGTAGAGATAGGAGCTTAGGTAGAGATATTACAAAAACCAAAGAAGACCAAGAAGCTTTCATGGCCACTGCATGATAACTACTACATGACGTTCAGGTAGTAGAGGGCTTGCATTGCGAAAGAGGCCGTGGAAGGTTTCTGGGGGCTGAGGGCACCCTGTTCCTCAACTGGCGGTGGCCACCACATGAGTGCGGGTGCTGTGGAAATCACTTAGCTACTATGTGAAGTATTTCTGTTTCTTTGTGCCTGGATGCCCTGCCTTCCCTGCTCTCCCCGGGTCAGTCTTCCCTGACAGCTTTGATCCATATGATCTTTTCTTTGATGTCCACCCAAGAGTCGTTCCTTTACTTTTTTTGTTCTTGTCCTGCTGGGAGCAAATCTGTCCTCCAGATTTCTGAGGATCCTGGACTGAGCGCCACTGGGCACTATCAGGGACACTACTTGGGGACACCTTTCTATGATGTCCAGGCTGACAAGATGGGCATGTGGGGCCGAGAGTCTGAAGGATGCCCAGTGGGTAGATGCCCGCCATGATGCTAAGCATAAACACTGCCATTAACGTGGAGAGCAGTTGAGAATAAGGCTGTATGTCACTGCCCGCAGAGACGGCAGTTTAGTTTATAGAATAGCATGTCTAACGTGGATTCCCTGTAAATATCTTAATTTTTACTATAACTTTAATTGGATAAAAAGGCCACTAAAAGTTTATATGGAAGAATGGGTTATTCCATAAATGTGTGGACATGAAAGCTCTTGTTGTTTTGCAACATTTTTATTAGCATCTTCAAATTCTATCTGAACAGTTTCAAATTACTAAAGTCGTTGTAGCATTTCAAGGTTTCTATGTTTGATTATTTTGAAAGATACTACTTCAAAGATAGGGAAATATAACAATTAAAAGATAGACTACAATTTTAGGACTTTATATTATCATAAAATTGAATTCAGGGTTGACTTTTGAAATACCATGGCTAGGAAATATACCAACATACTGCTAAAATGCTAAAATGGGATTGAGACCTATATTTTCATTCACTTATTTATTTCGGTACATCTGCATTTCACTTTTGCTCTTGAGCAGTGCCAGGAAAAGCCATACATTCTAGATAATTTCTGTGCGTTCCCAGTCCTTCTAATTCTGCCGGAGCAACAAGAGTTTATTCTCTGTGCACTAGTCTCACATAATTAGAATGAGTTGAGCTCTAAAATCTTTCATGGTCATGTGAACTCTTGGAGACGGTGGAGCAAGGATGCACTTAGGCGACATGTCACCTCAAGTCCCGTTGTCAGGCACTGGCCGCAGTGTCCCCACCGCTGTCCTTCAGCGCAACGTCTCACATTGCATGGCAGCAGCAGACCGAAGAAGCACCAGAAGGCTTTCACTGCCTGTTTGCCGCTGTTGGGCCTGGCTATGAGCAGTGAACATGGCCAGTCCTTGGTCTTCTCATCGGTGAATTGAAGTCCTGGCCCACGTGGTTGGTGTGATAATTAAATGTGATAATACATGTGAAGCACTTAGGGTAGTATGCAGGGTATCCTATGTGTAGGAAAACGTCTGCTTCTTCCTTCTCATGGATACACATCTCTACTACCTTCTACTACTTCTCATATACTTTAGGAATTTCATGCCATCCCTAGAATCCTCTCTAGTTACACATTATTTTAATTAATTTTACAACAGAACTTTAGTTGGTTTAGCTTGGGGTCAGGGCATGATGCACCCTTTTTCAAACTACTGGCAATGATTTTTCAAGCATGTTATACAGTAGAAGTGGCAACTCATTTATAAAATTTTCTGTGGGATCACCTGTGTTACCTATTTCACGGTTTCCTAATTTCCCCCTTTTATTCCCTGCCCTTTGTCAAGAAAACAAATATTTCATTCTATGGTGGCAGGGGAGGAGCCCTATAAACATTGTTGCCCTGTGAAATTAAATAAATATCATCAAAGAAGAAACCTGTGTTGAGTTCCTTTAGATTTACTTACTAGCAATGTTAAGCTTTTTTTCTTTTTTTAAATGTGTTTGGTTGTAGCAGGGTCTCATTCTCATTCCGCAGCTCAGACTCATGGTGATTCTCCTGCTTTCAGCTTCCCCAGCGCTGGGATTACAGGTGTGCCCCACTGCACCTGGATTCTGGCGGGCTCAGCCCGACCTTGGGGTTGGGGCTGGGGCAGCATGTGGTGCTGGGAATCAAACCTTGGGGCCTGCGGTTGTCTAAGCCTTTCTACTCAGGTGCTTTAGTATGCTGAGCTGTCTCACTGGCCTACCATGTTTTTTTTTTTTTTTTCTTTTTCTTTTTCCCTCTTGTTCTTTAGTTCTTTGCAGGTGAAGTTTCTGATGGCTCTGTTTCATCATTCACTGCCTCCAGAGTTGTTATTCTGCTTCCTAGTAAGCACCAATCATAACTACCTCATCCAATGATATCAGTGTAGATGAGTGTGAGAAGTGCTTTTGAAGTGATCCTTGTTATTTCTAAAACCCCCAAGTGTCACCTGGGGATACAGTTTGCATAGGTGTGACCTTCATGGTGGTGTTTGGAGTGGATCACAACTCTCACGTCTTTCTCATTTGCTTGAGAATATTCTGTCTGCATTTGGATCTGCCCTAGCTCTTGGTGACCGTTCCAAACTGAAGAGTATGTAAGTGGCAGTGTGCACACTTCTGGGCAGTCTGAGGGCTCCTTGAGATGTCCAGTCAGCCACTTCTGATTGCAGAGTTGTGCTTTGTGCCAGGCCTCTCTGCAGAGGAGAGCTGGCTTCCAGACTAGAGGAGGAGCTTTGGCTCGGTGGACTGGACCTGCAGGTAACACGATCTCCAAGTAGCCTTGCCTGGAATAAGCCCACGCCACTGCCAACACCACTGTACGTGCTTCTCGACAATTTGACCTTCCCAGTGACATGTCGACGCATCCTTCATACTTGCGTCATTATTTTCAGAGGCTACGTGGTGGTTGCATGTGGAAGATAGAGGATGGCTGGGCCAGTGATTGGGGAATTAGTCCCCTAGCTCTCTGGGTGCTTAACCTGCCACATCTGAGAAGTTCCTTCCATTCTCTGTTCCTGTTCGTCAGGAAACCAGGATAATCCTGCCTCTCTTACACATGTGTAGTGGGGTGAGAAGCACTTGTGTTTGAATGCCAGTTGTATCACGTGAGAGATCTTTGTGGTTTTAGGCAAATTTCTCTCCCTTACATCTATGGTAAAGATGGTGGGTATCTCTGATCATTACATGAGGACTAACTTGGTGTACAGAAATTGCCACAGTTAGGAGTTAGACATTAGGATGGTGGTTTTCAGTAAGTAAGAGGCCGTGGTAGATGGGAAGGCTCTGAGAATGCAGTCCTTTTATATCTGTGCCAGAGTGGACCTAAAAGGACCTTAAAATTGCTTCCGCATCCCTGCCGTGGCTTCCATTGATGGCGTACTCAGGCTCCTTGTGGTACCTTCCCTTGAGAAATTGTTGAAGGGTCTCCCTGACGCTTATGACGTGTGTACCTGGTGACCGTTGCTCCCTTGAGCTAGGCCAAAGGCTTTGTAATTTGGTGGTGAGTGAGCCTGAGATAATGAACGCTTCCTGGATCCTGCCGAGTTCCCCAGCCATAGCAGAGTACAGGAGAATCACGGCTGTAGAGAAGATGTGTTGTTGAGAAGGAAAGGTTCTATCTGAGCAGGGCCTCCTTTTGAATTCACTATCAGTTTTGAGGGCTGTAATCTGTTTTCTTGTCCCCCAAATGGTGGTTTGTCACAAAGGTTTGAATTGATTAAATCTAATAACCCATCAGAGGCACCCGCAGGGCAGCTGACTGCCACCAAGGTGCTACACAGACGTTCCCTTTCCCTTCAGAAGACAGCTTGATGTTGGCTCTCCTTACTGTGCTGATATGAATGGATTTCACTTGTTTACCTCTTTCTGAGCTGACAAGTGGTTTTTGCTGCTGAGGGAAGATTTTTGTCTTTTAGCCAGCAGGGGGCAACCAAATTAAAGCTAAAAGTTCACCTCATTATTCTAGGGGTGGAAACGTTGTCTTTTGTGTATTAATGCCTGGTTAAGCAACAGGTGAGTGAAAACCATTTGATAATGAAGTGGTATCATCCCACAAAGACTTCTTTAACTCCAGCTCCCTGGTGTAGACGGCCGGTGTCTCTGAGGCTGCTTTTGATTTCCGTTCTGGCGCATCCCTGTAGCCAGCCTTCTGAGAGGCGCGGCAGTGCATTCAGCTGGATTTATGCAGCACTGTGTGCAGGATAATGAACCTTCTCACTGGCCTTGGCACTTTCTAAAGAGACCTCATCAGCTGGTAAAATAGAATGATTACAACATTGTTCATATTCAGTCTTATTTGTGTGGGGCTTTGTTACCGTCTTTGTCTAGGTGTGTGCTGGCCATGGGGATGTGTGTGTGTGTGTGTGTGTGTGTGTGTGTGTGTGGTGTGAAGAAAGCACACCCTTTGACTCAAATCTTCAAAAAGGTGTGAGCAGCATACATGCCGTTGTAGACTCTGTTTCTGAACCTCAGCTCCCACCCCACCCCCAAGGTGCTGGGGAATGAGCCCCCAGCCTTCACATAGAACTGTATAACCGACCTTTTATTTTTTATTTCGAAATACAGTTTTGCTAAGTCTATGAAATCGCCCAGGCTGGGCATGGACTTGCAATCCTCTTATCTCAGCTGGAATTACAGGCATGCATGAGAATGCCTACTTAGAGTCTTTTTTTTTTTCTCCTGTAAAATGAGGATAGGATCTTCACCTATAGTTTAAGGGTGAAAGCAGACCAAAGGCTCTGGGAGTGGCACTTGGCACACAGTCAACAGTGTAAGAACTGGGCCCGTTAGGCGACTCAGATGTTGCTGATTCTGAAGTCATCGCCAAGAGCCGAAGGGCCTGACGCCATACAGTGCAACTCACTGTGGTGTGCGAGGAGACAGGCTTGGCAAGGTCATGAGCACAGTTACAGAGCTCGGTGGTTTCCCAGAACACTGGTTCCGGAAGCCAGGATCCTTAGAACCAGGAGGCTTCCCCGGCAACACCTCTGGGAGGTGCTTCCGTCAGGCTAGAGGGTGCGGTGGTGGGGGAGCCCATTGTGGAGACTTCCCCAGGCCTGCGGACAGGCAGGCAGTAGTCAGCGTGGCAAGCCCAGTGACGACTGCACTGTGCTGTGTAGTGCTGGACCCCACTGCCCTGGGACATGTGCTGCCGATGTCCTCTGAGACAGGAGGACATCAGCTGTTCCTAGCTGGCCCTTCTAGAACAAGTACCTGCCGGGCTGCCTGCATCTGCCATCCTGGGAAGGTCAGGAATGGTCGCCTGTCACTCCCACTGCTCTCGGTCCAGAGTGCCGTAGCTGGCACCGCCTTGCTAATGCTCTCCTGTAGTGCTCGGTATTTTCCAGTTTCCTCTCAGGGGAAGGAAGCATCCTTAAGGAGGAAGAAGCAAGAGGAGCCAACTTGGCCCCCCATTTCGCTTGTTGCTCTCTATCCTTGGCCGTCCATATGTCCCCCGTCATCTGCCGATGGCTGTCACTATCAGACCTGCTTGAGGTGCCAGTGCACAAAGTGTGGGAGAGCACGGCCTCACTGATACTCGTGCCATAAACATACCCAGGGAGCCATGCTTGGAAAGAGGAGTACAGAGTTTCCTTCCATTGTGCAGCTTAGAATTACAATGAGAAAACCCAGCGGGCTGTCGTTTTGTCATCGTCTTTCAGGTGGCCACAGTGGTTGTCTGTCTGTGTCTGTCTCTCTCCCTCTGTTTCCCTCTCTGCCCTTCTGTCTCCCTCTCTGCCCTTCTGTCTTTCTCTCTCTCCCTCTCTGTCCTTCTGTCTCCCTCTGTCTCCCTGGCACTAGTGATCAAACTCAGGACCTTGCACTTCCCAGAGGCAAGTGCTTCTGCTGCTGAGCTACGTTCCTGGCCGTCTTTCTCTTTGATGGCAGTCTTTATACTATGTTTGGCATAGGTGATAATTTCATCATTGAAAGTTCCAGTTGGAAATGTTCCAAATCCCACAGAAACATGGTTGAACCTAGAAACAAGTTGCTACGTCCTCTGCTGTGCATATGTAAGGGACACAGTTGTTCCTGAGTCTTGCCTAATTTAGAAGCCTCCATGGCTCAGGTCTTTGTTAAACTTACAGGATTCGTATGTACCTCACTTTCTGTGAGCAACTCCTCAGGAGCACAATTACGATGGAAGCTGAAACCCAAGAGGAAGATTCTGGAGTCGGAAGAGAGACTTGGATGGAAGACACAGTGATACCTTCGCAGAGTTGCTCAGTCCTGACCAGATGGCTTGCTGCCCCTGACCCTATAGGCCTGAGGCAAAGCTCTAATAGTAGGACCATTCTCAGGCCAGAGTTATGAGGCAAGAATTCAGGAAGGATGTTTCCAGTCCTGAACTAATTTTAAGTAGCTCAGTCAATAATGCTTCTAACGTCTAGGAATTACAAAGCAAAGGTCTTCTAAAGTTAGACACTTGTAATTTAAATTTAAGCTTAATTATAGTTGTTGATTAATGATGAAAGTAGCAATTTCATGCAGTGCTCTGGACTTTCATGTCCTCGACGTGTTTTTGTTACGTAGTCTGGAGCTCAGTAAGGCAAAGACCGATGGTGGCTATGGACAGATCAGCCCGTGCTGGAGTGATAGCAAGTCTGCTTTCTCTGGGGACAGGAGACGAGAGAGTGGAAAGGATTCCTTCTCTTCCTGTTTCAGAGGTGGAGTTGGAATCTCTCTCCCTCCCCAGGTGATACAGGATTGTATTTCTGAGGACGGATTCAGAATAACAGCTTGCGCTTACCACAGCCGTCTAGCATTTATCTCCCCAGTCAACGAACCCTTCCAGCCAATTCAGCTCACTTCTCTGTGTCCGAGTCCAGGTTATACCAACCGGTCCACCAGGTCCCTGGGGCCAGACAGCCCTTGAAGTCCTCATGCCCTTGGCCGATCCATGGCGTTTGCTTTGGCAACAAATGCCACCGAGTAATCGTGTACCAGTTACATGCGAGTTGGGCACTAGTTGGAACTTTCTGCCCATAAGATCTGTACAGTCTGCACAAGGTGTGCTCAAAAAAACTGAATTTAAAAATATTTCTTCAATAAGAGACACCTCTTATTGACCCTCTTCACAATATCCCAGCCACTGCATCTGAGACATATCCATCCGTCACTCCTGCCACTTTCTGAAGCTGTCCTGGAGTCCTCCTTCCTGAGGGTTTAAGTTGCATCGTCTGGGTTGCCTCGATGTCCTAAATGAACTCAAAACATTTACTGTTCATGGTCACTTTGACTTTGGGGAAGCCAGAGCTGGCCTGAGGCCAGTGTTTTGAATGACTCAGAAGAGGGACACAATACGAGAGTCTTCCGGGACAGAAACAGCTGCAGATGTTTGTTCAGTGAGGGGTGATATGAAGTATGCCCAGCATTTAAATTAAAAACTTTATTATAGGAAAAGGCATAACTGCTGTTAACCCTCATCAAAGTGCTTCTCACTCTGAGTGCACACCGGCATTCTTCGCAGTGTGTCTTTCACTGAGGTAAATTTCTTTTTTAATTTAAATATTTACAAGTATCTGTTGATCACCCATTATCTGTCTGTGTATGGAGAGGAGTTGAGAGGACTTCAGATGTGTTCGCTATGACATGGTGGTGGTAGAACAGAGGGCAAAGCCATCCTAAGGAAACCCCTTATACATGGAGTGCTATTCACAGTGCTGTGACTGGACCTTCCTAGAGGTCCCGTGTCTAAGAGAGCTATAAGTGAATGACTAATGCTTCCTTATGACAAAGTCTCTCCCTTTTTAGGATGCCAAACCATGGTCGTGCTTGGCAGTATTCACTTAAAGTACTTAAAAGAAAACCCCAAGCCCAGCTTATAGTGGGACAGATCAGCGAGGACGACAGGAGACTTGTAAGCAAGAGCTGTACTACATTAGCTGGCTTTGACCCCAGGTGATTGTGTCATTGAGACTATCATTGTCTCAGTGTAATAGTGTACCTACTGCCTTTGAAGAACCCTTTGTCCACCCGGGCGTGGTGGCGCACGCCTGTAATCCCAGCACTTGGGAGGCTGAGGCAGGGGGATCAGTGTGAGTTCGAGACCACCCTGGGCTACAAAAGTGAGCTCAAGGCCAGCCTCAACTGCATAGTGAGACCCTGTCTCAAAAAAAAAAAAAAAAAAAAAAAAAAAAAGAACCCTTTGTCCTTTGTCATGGTCAAGTGCAACAAGGTTCTGATGACAGTGGTATATGACAGTGGTATAGTCTCACCATATACAAAGCCTGAGCAATATTAATAAGCTAATGTTTCCTTACAAGGGTAAGACTATTTTACCACTATATGGAGCACTGTATAATTAAAATAAGGATTGATAGTCCTTCCTTTGAAACATATGACAACATACGGCTATCTTGCTACTTATTTAATAGACTTAAGTGTATCTAGAAGACTGCAGCTCTGGCTGCTTGCATATTACGATCTCAGGCTTCACTCCTGACATAACGGTGCTAAAACCACCGACTACCAAGCAGCCTGAGACTGGAGTGTCTCACCAAACCTCAGCACCCTCCTCGGAAGAGATGTGCTGAGCCGTTAGACCTAGTAAATCATAAGATGGATACAAACCGTAGGATGGGTCAGTTCCAAGCCCTCCTGGGTCCGTCCCTTACAAACTGCTTAATCTTTTTGGCTAAGCTCACAGCGTCTTCATTTGTCAAATAAAAGCAAAGAGGAAGGCTGGGTTGAGATAACAGAAGTGAACAAAAGGCACAGAGTAGCGTTTAATTGGCATTTTAGTGCATTTTCTCAAACTGGAGCTCCAAGAATTTAGGCAGACTCCCTGCTGTGAGTGGATTACCTAGCATCTGTAGGAGGTATGCCAGAAGGGTGGGCTGAATGAATACACTAACAGGTGGCCAAGAAACACATCTTCATAAAACAGTAAGCCAGTGAATTGGCATTATTTGCACTAAGGATGGCATTTTCAGACCAACACAATGACCTTGTATTAATCTAGCAAATAATTAAGAGTTCTGTATCTGTCAAAAAGTTACTGGAAATTGCCTTGTTTTGATAACTTAAAATCTGCCACATTGATTGGGGGGGGGGAAAGTAAGTGGCTTTGGTTTTCAGAAATGAAATGCTGTTGGCCGGATGTGTGGCCCAAGGGTAGAACGTCACTTAGCAAGTACGGCGCCCTGGGTTTAATCCCAGAGGGG
This sequence comes from Myocastor coypus, assembly GCA_004027025.1. NCBI lineage: Eukaryota > Metazoa > Chordata > Mammalia > Rodentia > Myocastoridae > Myocastor > Myocastor coypus. The sequence continues at coordinate 80,744 of PVJA010002458.1, read as the reverse complement.
GAGCAAAGGGACAAGAATGAACAAGAATGCAAAGAACTTTCCAGAAGCCTGTAACATTGCAGAAAATTGAGTGGCAGCTGCAAAACACAAACCTTGCCAGGCAGAAACGCACCCCTGCCCAGTGATCCCCGGTGTGTAGGTGGTCTCTGGGTCTGTCTCAGGGATTCGTGTCAATGCCTAGGAAGCACACAGACTAGTCCTGGAAGTGCTAGAGTATGGGTCATCAGTAGACAGTCTCAGGGTCTGTCTAAGAGGCCGAAAAGCCCGGGAGTACGGCAGGCAGATGTGGTGACATGGAAAACAGAGGAATTCAGGGCTGGAGAGGTTCTGGTGAAACCGTCCCCTATTGCAGAGAGATTGCTGCTCTGGGAGGCAGTGAGGCTTAGGGGTCTGCATGTGAGAGTGTGAGTGAGTGTGGAAGAATGTGTGAGTGTGTGTGGAGACGAGATCTCATGGTATAGCCCAGACCAGCATTGAATTGCCTAAGTTAACCAGGCCGGCCTTGAACCCTAGGTCCCCGTGCCTCAGTGTTGAAGAACGTCACCCGGTCAGCTGCACCACGCCACTGGGGTCCAGGGAGTCTTTTAAGTGTGAACAGAAAGATCCAGAATAGGGGTTTTCATACTAAAATGAATGCTTTGCTTATGATGCCAGTTATTTGTTTGTATGAAAAATGAGATAAGTTCCTCCACATGGTTCAACAATTATATTCCTCATGAAAAGATCTTTTTATTCGTCCCTGCTTATTTTGCAGCCTCATGTCCTTATTACCATGACACCTGATTGCCACTTCTTGGTTACACACCTCCCGTCCTTGGAGGTCAGAGCAGTGCACACAGAGGTGTGCAAATGTCGCCCGCAGGAAGACTGTAGACATCGTTCATTAAAGACTCAAAAGAGCTAGTAAATTTTAAGCAGATTTGTAACTTTTGGAGGTTTTTAAATATAGTTATATAGGTTGTCTTGTCTGGATATTTAGTTCATTCTAAACTGTGTGTTACATTGCTGTGAAAATATTTTGAAAACAGTTATGGCTCACTACGGGAGGTGGCTGCTATCTTAACTGGCAATGTTTTTTTTTGTTTTTTGTTTTTTTTTTTCATTAGTGCCTTAATGAATGGAGGTCTGTGGAAAGATGAGTCCTTAAGTTGGCAAGCTGTGGGAGCAAGGTGTCTCTGGTGCCTTATACACAGCATAGGATGGTGGGAGAAGCATAGATTTCTGTTTGTTTGTCTGTTTTCCATTGATGTGTTTGGTACAGGGTCTTGCAGCATGGACTCACAGTGATCCTCTTGCCTTCAGCCTCCCCATTGCTGGGATTTCAGGCTTGCATCACCCTACCAGGATTCAGGGGTGGGGCCGGGGTGGCATGAGGGACCAGGGATCGAACCCTGGTGCCTGTGCTTACTAAAGTGGGTGCTTACTCTGCTGAGCTATCTCGCTGGCCCAAGATTTCTGGATCAAAAAAATTTTATTCTGAATCCTGTCTCTGCCCTTTTCTGTCCACCTCATTTTCAATGTAAGTACAGTTTTCTCTACCACTAATCTTTGGGAGTGTTTTAATATTATGATGGGAAAAATATTGATATTAGGGCTTGGTACTATGTAGACATTAAATGAATAAAATCCAGTGAACGCTTATCTTCTCCCTGCCTCTCACATACCTTATCTGTGCCTTAAAACACTCAATCAGGTAGGAATATGCATTTCCTTGGGCTTGGAAACTGGCGTAGTGGCGAACATAAGCTCAGAGAGTCCTCCTTAGAGCCTTGGTGTGGGGTTGTTTGGGGGTTTTGGCGGTACTGGAGATTGAACTCAGGCCCTTGTGCATGCTAGGCAAGCCCTCTGCTTCAGAGCTCTATCCCCAGCCTGTAGCCTTTGGTTTAGAGCACCCTTCAGGGCTCCGGTAGGCTCCTCACAGGTGGATAGGCACGCGGAGGAGAACTCACAACTCTTCTGACAGATCTGTTGGCCAGCCAGCGGCCAGTGTTACAACTTTACACAATATGTTGGCAGCTCCATGACAAAGAAATAACAGTGTCATACGCCGCATCCTTTTCAGAAGAAAAAAAAACCAACTTTACCTCTTGCCCTCATCCTGTAAACACGGATGGCTCTATTTAAAGCGGAGGAAAAGGAAGAGGGAAGAGGATGTGATATCACCTGGCCCAGATGTTTTCTTTTTGTCTCATTGTGCTCAGAGAATGGATTTGTGGTGCTGTAAACCCAATGTCCTCAAAACATGTGATTCAGCAATAAATTCATGCTCTTCTGTGGCTCGGATGGAGTAAAGCTATGGCAGTGGGTGAGAGGAGGCGGGGCTCATCTCTGGAACTTGAGAGCTTGGTGCAAATCCAAGCACAAATTCGTTGTGTCCTGCTGGGGCAGAAATGTGGGCTATAGATGTTAGACCTGCGGCCGAGAATACCAGGGGTGGAGTCGTGGGCAGGGTGTGGACATTTTCTATGATTTCTCAGTCTAATCTGAAACATTTTTAATTGTAAGATTTGTTTGAAGCTTAGCATTTTTTCTTTTTAGTGTAGTAATTGTATGTTTATTTTTTCCATTTACATATTTGGTACAGGGCCTCACTACGTAGCTCGAACTCATAGTGATCCTTCCCTTTGTTCCCAAAGGCAACAAGTCACAAGGAAACGGACTTGCTTATTCAGTAAACTATCACCAAACTTTTCAATTTAAAATCCTCACCTGTTTTCAGACTCCACTAAAGCCCAATGTAATACTGGGCTATTTAGTCACAGAAGTCCCTCAAGTGTTTTGTCACCCTGTATGTCAGAGGAGAAAGAAAGTACCTGCAAGGGCTTAGTGAGTGCTTTACACCTCACAGGGTCTCCTTCAGCCCATCTTTCTGGTCTTTGTTGCCCTACTCTCTCTCTTGAACTCTTTACTCTTGTTTTAAAAACTGAACCAGTTTTGAAATTGAATGGTGTCATGGGCCTGGCTAGCATGGAAATGGAGCTTCAAGAAATGGGTAAGCACCCGGCTCACCAGTAGTGCAGGTATAGGAAAAACCGTTTCGGTGGCAGGTTCCCAGGGGGCAATAGCTAGCGAGTCCCAGCTCAAGGCGTGGAAGGAATTCTTAACACTTCTTCACTTGTCCCCTTTGTCCAGTGGGAGCACGCATGGCTAGAGGCCCTCGTGCCCATCCAGCCTGTCCTCTCAGCAGTGGCTGGGCGAGACATCTGGATTCATCTAGGTTAGAGATGGGGCTGTGATTCTGGGCTCCTCCTCTGCGCTTCCACCTTCTGCTAGGTCCTGCAGAACCCAGTCACAGGCTCTCAGCTCGAGCCCTGCCGTGTGGAGCTCAGGCGCAGAGGAGAGGAGGCGAGGCCCGGGCAGTTGCGCTGTGGCTGTCAGATGCCGCCCGGCTGGCGCTCTCCTCTCCGTTTTTCCCTGTGGCCTTGTGGCTGCCAGCCAATCACACTCTTCCTTTGCATAGATCTGATCACCTATCACTGCTGCCTTCTGCTCAACTTGGGCTGCTTCCCACCCACGCTGGAGGGACACAGACTGAATACTTGTAAGATGCAAGATGGCTCTGAGGTGTGGAATTGGCTCACATTTTCCACATGAGTTGCCTCCACTTTACCATCTTGTGTCCTTTGTATAACTTTTCAAAAGTTTAAACAATTGATAGTAAATAGTCACCGTATACATTTATGGGGCACAGTGTGATAATTGATATTCATACACAGTGGATAAAGATCAAATCAATGAAGCCAGCATGTCCACCACCTTATACACTTATATTTCTGTTAGAAAATTTTAGATTCTACTCTTCTAGTTCTTTGTAAGATGTGTACATGATACAGTAGGAGTACATTGTCATCCTACTGTGACACAGGATGCTGGAACTGTATGTAGTAACACAGTGCTGTGACTAGAAGCTTGCTGGCTCCTGTAAACAGACGGCCAGAGACTGTGCCTAACATCTGTGGTTTAAGGTCCTGTAGAAAGCCTTGAAGCCCTGTTCTCCTCAAAATGTGTTTATTAGCATTACTCTAGCTCTTTTTTATTTTGTGTATTTGGTGCAGGATCTCACTATGCAACTCGGACTTGTAGTGATCCTCCTGTTTTCAGCCTCCCTATTACAGGAATTACAGGTGTGCCCAGTCATGCTTGTACTAGATTGACAGCTCAGTGGGCGGGGCTGGCACTGAATGGGGAACAGAGGATTGAACCCTGGTCTCTGTACTTGCTTAAGCAGCTGCTTAGTTTGCTGAGCTATCTCTCTGGCCCTCTAGTTCTAGAATACTAAATGGTTTCCACAGAAAGCTTGGCAGAAACCATAGAGACATACTGCTGGAATCCTGCTGGCCTTAGCAGACCTTAGACGGACCTCTTCTTAGTTGCCCCTCTGGCACTGAAGTATGCTTTTTCTGTGCGTATTTTTGCATTTGGGATCTCATGTGTGCTACTGTACACAGATACACATTTGTCTATCCAGACTGGAAATGAAGGTGTTAGGTGCTGGTTGTATATGAATCACACAGACCTCTCCCAGGCACTTGTTAGAAGGGAGACGGCCACCCTGTGGAATGAACTCACAGGTGACTATAACGGTACCAGGGACTGATAAAGAAGTGTGTTCTTTTTATGAGGGTAGCCTGATAGTGCCCATCCAAGCAGGCCTGGGGGCCATCGCTGGGGCCTGGTGCTCTGTGACCAAAGTGGGAGTCTCAGATAGATTCATTTTATACCCCTCATCCACATTGAGGTGGAAGAATTTTCACTCGGGACCGAAACCTTTGAAGAGGTCCTTTAAAAATGTTTGAGGGTGACTCTACTCAATTTCCTTTTCTATTTCTCTAATACATGAATGTTCCCAGCAGGCTGCTAGTGTAATGTAAGGTAGCCTCTCTTAAAAGGAATGCAATCGAAGAAGACTCTGTACCTTTCACTTTCTTTCTTCAAGCAGTACATTCATTTTGTTCATCACAACTATTTGGATGATCTTTGTAAGGGTAAGACAAATATTACCTGTGAGCTGAGCAGATTTAGGGTGGAGACTTCTGATATAGGTCTCATTTTCTTGATGGGAATGCAGCTCTATTGACTTGATTTGAATCCTTGAGAAGTTATAGTGGTAGAAATTTCCCAGAACATAAGAGTGTTAGATTTAAACTCCAATATGGAAGGTTGTAGTCACCTTTTGGGAAACTGTGAGAACTGCTTCTGCTTAAGAGGAAGAGGCAATATGTTACAATATGTGGGTTAAGTCTCAGGAAATAATCTAGCTTTGTCAAGATAAGGCTCTCTCGTTCTTCTCTTGTGCCAACTCGTGATAGAAGCTGTTCTTTATGAACATGAGGCACCAGTGTGTGAGAATATTTCACATCCGTGTGGAATGCACCACCGTGGGCATGGAAGCACTGTGACAGGGAAGTTTTATTATGTGTATTGATGCTTATTAGTCTTCACCTGCAGGAATATGGCATGTCTGATATTAAGTCTGTAACTTTATTATTAAGAAAGGAAACAATGGGTCTTGAACACTTTTAAAGAAAAACACAAAGATGAAATATTTGCGGAGAAGACGCCTTTCACTTGCTTTCTTCAAGCGGTGCATTCATTTTGTTTATCAAACTCTATTTGGACGATCTTTGTAAGGTTAAGACAAGAAATAAAACACTTTTTTACTCTTTGCTGTGGGATTTTATTATTTTTTTTCTGTTTGAATTGTAACCAGTCTTCTGAGGTTCTGAGGGATTTATGCATTTGCCAGAGTTTGAGGTGGTACTGGGATTTTCAAGGCAATAGTTAGGAGAGATTTGTGAGGGTTTGACAGAAGTTCTAAGGCCTTGTGGCTGAGCCAGGCTCTGTGGGGACACACTTGCAGGGGAGCAGTCTCTGTGGCCAGCAGGGCTGTTGGTGTCGGAGGTGGATGGTTCTCTTCGTCTTTGCCTCTGCTGCCGTTCGATCAGCTCTTGCCTGACCTTTCCTTCCTTAGCAGTTGCTTCTATTTAAATAAAGTAGCTTGAGCTAGACATAGACAGCCTTCAGACAGCCCCAACCTTATAACTGTAAGTCTTTCTTTTAAAATGTCAGGAGGCCTAGTGTCATGATGATAGCTGCGTCTGCTGAACCTTGCTACCAAGCTAGCCAAGTTATGAAATAGAACGCAGAAAACAGCCTTCTCAGATATTTTTGCATCATATTTCAGGTGCACAGAGCATTTTAGAGTTAGGCTATGACTTAAGGAAATATCTTGCAATTGGATTGAGGCACACGGCATTTGGGTAAAAAGTAGGAACATTTCTAGAAAAATGATTTTTTATCTTTTCTGGCACCATATTGAGACTCTATTGAAAGTTAGGGCTCCTGATTTAAGGCTAGATCAGAAAAAAACAACTGTACTTCAAATTTTGGATAGAATTTGATGATTTCACTGGAAATTCTTTCACAGAGATAAAATCTATAGCCAGTGATCCAAAGACATTATACTCAGTGATACCAAATTTTTGGAAGAATAGAATATTTCCTCAGTTCTATGATGTTGTCCATTAGAAGATGATCCAAGTCCAATGTCTTTTTGACCAAGAAAGGTCTTGCTACCTTATCAAGTGTTCTGCAGCATTTTGGGTGATAGCCATGATTCAAATATGCTAAAAGTTGTTTCTTAGAAAAGAGAGAATGTTGTTATTTTTTTTTAATGAGCTATGGCTTGCTTATGTAAGAAAGCAAAGGTTACATTTTTATTCCCCCAAAACAGAGGATCAGATGACCAAGTAAATTCTCTAAAATAAATTTTGATGCAATGCTGTTTTTCTTTCATACACGACTGTGCTTTCATTTTGCTAGTCATAATCGCTGAAAACCCTTTTTGCCAAAGGTCCTGTAGGAACCAGGAAACTAAAACCCACATAATTTGCTCTGCTGGCCGTGGATAGGCCTGTGGCAAGCCTGGCCTATCGAGAATTCTCCACACCCATGAGTTGATGTTGGGTCAGGAATGCGAGAACAGCTTCTCTCCCACTTGGCAGAGGACAAGCAGATTTGCAGGAGGGTGCGGAGATGTTTGCTCACAGAGATACCCCGGGGGACTTGTTCTTTCCTGCGCTGGGATACAGTTGTGGCATTCGCAGCACAGAATTCAAGGCTTTGTCTAGGGTTTCAGTTTTCAGCCTTGTGACATGTCTGCATGTACAAAACAATTCTGCTTTTTTTTTTGGTATCTTTAGGCATGAAAAGATTTACTCCTCCAACCTCCAACTTCTCCAACCAACTGATTAGATGATTTTTCCTTGTTTCAAATAAGTAAGGTTTTAGTGCCATTGAATTCTTTTGTCTTGATGGGTTTGCTTAAAAACAGAAACTTGAAATGTCGATAGGCTTCTCAAACAAGTAAAGATCTGTAGCATGAAGGAGGACAGTAACATGTCCCCATGTTTCTTGGTGGCCCATGTGGACCTGTTATGCAGACCCAAGCTCTGATGATGACCAATTGCATGGCCCTGGCATAGTTGTCTTTGCCATACCAGTGTGCATACTTGAACACAATACTGACACAGAGTGCCGTGTGGACCTATTCTCCTTCCTAGAGAAGCAAAACTAGGTGTGCTGCTGCATATTTGGGATGCTCTGTCTGTAAGCAGAGTACAAGGATTATTTTTTAATTCCAGAAAAATTGTCCTGCTCCTTTTATTGATTTATTATTATTATTATTATTATTATTATTATTATTATTATTATTATTATTATTTTGCTTTCTTGCTATACTGGGGGTCAAACTCAGAACCTTCCACTTCCCAGGCAGGTGTTTATGCCACTGAGCACTATCCCATGCCAGATACTCTTTTTGAGACAGGATCTTTTTGTGCAGTTCTGCTTGGCCTTGTGCTCACTGTGGCTTCCAGGCTGCTCTCGAACTCACAGTGATCCTCCTGTCTCAACCTCTCGAGTGCTGGGATTACTGGCTTGCACCACCACACGGGTTGGCTACTCCAATTTTTGAGGATGGTTCTAGCATTAGAAATTGCTCAAGAGGTTCATGGCAAGTTCTTTTTGCTGGCATCTCTTTGCATAGTTTCATCAAGTATTTTGGTCAAGGGAGATGAACTACCTGTTCTAGAAACTACAGTGGAGCATCAGCCCTGCATTTGTCCCATTTGCTTTTCTCCAGGCCACAAATCAGCTCATTGTTTTGCTTTGATTGGCACTGCCTTAGTTACTTTTTATTCGTTGCTGCGACAAATACCTGGCACTCAAAATGAAGGAAGGAAAGGTTTACTTAGCTCACAGTTACTGGAGGTTTTAGTCCATATTCAGGGGTACAAGGCTGAACGGAACAGGGCAGAGAGCATCCAGTTCATGGTGGCGGAACAGCAACAATGGCAATAGAGGCAACTGATCAACCAGGGGAGCGGGGAGCAACAGGGTTAATCTGTCTCCCTTTAAATTACGTCAGGCTCTCTGCCTTAGCCTATCCACCTCAGGCTGCACCTATAATTCTCAGCAGTACCCAGACTCATAATCTCATCAGTACTAAAACACATACTCCCAGCACCTCATGAGTCAAGTCTCAAACTCTAGAAGTCCCCGCCCCATGATTGTGTGAGGCTTTGTGGGGACAACTAGACATGAACTATGACAGGCACTTTCATCACATGTCCTCCGTCACAGTTTTTGTTGTTCTTAATAGGACAAAAAGGTGACTATCCCTTACAGCCTACTTATAGCCAAGAACAAATCTAAGTAGAGTTATAATTCTAGACTTGCTAAAAAAGGAAAGCCTCCCTTTCCAGAATGTCCTTTCTAGCCTTGTGCCTCCACCTACATGGGTTTCGGTGCAGCCAGTTGTGAGGTGAAGCTGAAAGGCAATCTTAGGGTCTTTGTGGTTTCTTTTCTTGAGGATGTGAAGCTGGGGCTGAGCTTGCTGTCCTGAGTACATGTCCTCCCAAGTTAAATGAAGTTGAACCTTTGCAGGTTTGGTCTTCCTAGGGCTCTTTTGAAGGACTTGCGGCTAACAAATCTATTAAGTTTTCAGGCCCACGGCCTGAAATTAATCTGTAACTGTCTGATAGGAAAGAATAAAAGATATTCCTAATTATCATGGTCAGAGCACTTTAGTTCCATGGGTTGTTACCCTTTTTATTTTTATTTTATTTGTGTATTTGTTTATTTTTTATGTGCTCAGTACAGGGCCTACAGGGTCTCACTGCTTAGATCAGAGTTGTAGTGATTCTCCTGTTTTCAGGCTCCAAGCACTGGGACTGTAGGTGTGAACCACCATATCCATTCTAACAGTCTCAGCATGACCCCAGGGCAGAGCGGACGTGACACACGGGGGATCAAACCCCAGCCCTTGTGCTCTGCCTGAGTAGGCACTTGACTCCACTGAGCTATCTGGCCGGCCCTCACTTCCTTTTATCACGAACAATTTTAGATAGGATAGTATAATCCTGATGGCCTATTGGACTGGCCAGTATAGTATGCCATGCAACTCTAATAATTTGGGATAAAAATACAAGTTTCAGGGGCTGTGGAGATAGCTCTGAGGCACAAGTGCCTGCTGGGCAGTGCAAGGTCGTGAGTTCGAACCCTGGTCCCACAAAAAAAAAACAAAACAAAACAAAAAAAACAAGTTTCAAACTGTCAGGAAAGAAACCAATATACCTGTAGGTATCAAATAAAAATCTTTAAAATACTGAACTAGCATCAGCATTCCCACGAAACATTTTATATTTGCTGCAGATTAATTTACCTTATTAGTTATTCATATTTTTTTCACCAATGAAACCGTATCAGCTCATGATAGCTGTAACCTTCACAATGTTCAAGTGCTTAGGCTCAGGGTCCACAGACTCCAAGGGTGACAGGTCCTGCTGGCTGATTGACTTCAAATTCTTCCTCTCTAACATAAACAGAATTCTAATATTTCTTAGGCTTGTGACAATTGAGTGCCCACATGGCCCATGGCTAGCAGTAAAAAGTGCTCAAATATTAGCAATTGTCATTTATTGGTAAAAAAAAAAAAAAAAAAAAAAAAAAAAAAAAAAAAAAAAAAAAAAAAAAAAAAAAAAATCCTATCTAATCCTAAAAGTGTGTTTCTATATGTTTACCAAGAGCCTTTCACTAATGTCTGGTAATGGCGTTCGCACAGTAGTTCAAGCATGGCTCCTAGTTTTGCCCTGGAGGAATAGTTAAGAAAGTAACTTTGATAATAATGCAGAGATCTTTGGAGCTGTCCAGAGAAGGGGGAGCTTCGTCCATGTTGCTTCATATAGAATTAGCATTGAGTGCCACTGCTTTGAAAGTAGGTTTAGCTTCTGTACATGGAATAGTTTTCAGGCCCAGTTCCTCCACACAGAGTTGGCTACCACTCATGGCTCCAGGAATTACCCATAGCAAGACCTGCCAGAGCATTGGAGAGGGGAGGTGAGAGCCCTCCCTCTTCATCAGTCTCTGTTGCTCTACAAATCGAGTTTGGATCTCTTTTGGTAATGCCTTAGCGTCACAGTTATGCTCAATTTATTCAAACGCTCATTAAAACATCATTGTAAATGGGATTTAACTTTGCTAATTAGCAAATCATTTTTTCCCTGTATAAGCTTCACATTACCTTCTAGGGATTAAAAAGATGGACGCATTATCTTCATTTAAATCCTTCAAACACGAAATGAACTGAAAACATGTTTTATGAATATGTTGATTTCATCATAATTTTAGCTCCTTTCAAGTAGATCCCATATTATGAAGTAAGCTTCTTCCTCAAAATACCCAAGTGGGTTAATACATTCTGTGATAGTACTTGCCCCGAACCTAAGACATATTTTTTTTATTATTATTCTTGAACAGGGTTGTCAAACTGTCAGCCCCTGCTGTAACATCTCCACACTATTTTTAGCAAACTATCTGGGGACAGAGGTGACAGCTTCCTTTTCCTTCCTGTGACGCCCAGAACACTCCATGCAAAGACAGTGAACCAAATGCACGTTTAAACTGTCCTGCAGTTGGTAATTACTTTCTAAGATGCTTCGCAACAGGAGGACATTTGGCAGGCTTTCAGTAGTTTAGAACATCAAAGTCTTCAAGGACCGAGGCTCTCAGCGTTTGCTCAACATGACTGCGGGAGGGAGTAAAAGAAGCGTGTTTATTTGTGTGAGTGGATCTGAGGTGAATATGCAGTAAGGATCTGATCATGGCTAAACCTTGGTAAAATTCAGGGTCTGCAAAATAAGAACCGCCTCCTGATAGTGTGCCGCACTCGTGGTTAGGGTTGCGACCCTGATGACACAGGAAATTTCCAGAATGACTTTTCTACTGACAGACTCAAGTAGTGTATCTGAGGCTGTACCCAGCAGGGCACAATCCTACCCACTGCCCACCTGTGCCATGCAATACCTCAGAGGCATCAAGACAGATCTTGGTGGGAGGAGGGAGAGGCCCCTCCCCACCGAGGACCTCTAGGTCCTGGAAAAATTAAATTAGTAGGACTGTACTATGCTATGGAAATCAGTTGTTATCACATTTTATTTTCTGATTCGCTGAAATTAAAGGGCTGGGCTACTCAAACTCAAATATTAGTTTGAACTCATTAAATAGTGACAAGGTAACCACTACATGATGAGTGTTGGTAAACAAGTAAAGCGACTATAATTAGGCAAGAATATAACTTAATTATTGTTCTGGTTGCAAATGGACACAATTAGCTTTTAACCTGAATTGATTCATGGAGGTTGGTGATGTCCCTGCAAGACGGAGCAGAGGAAGGAGGGAAACCAGGAGAGAAATTGGGAAGGAGGTAAGGAATGAAGAAAGGAAAAAGGCCCAGAGGAAAGCAGGGAGGGAAAGAATTTCCAGAGGACAGGGCTCAGCCAGTGCCCTCCCTATCTGTGTCGCAGTGGGTCCACTAGTTTCGCATTTCACAACACACAACTCCAGAGAGATAAAGGGTGAATGTGAGGAGCATGAGCCATTTTTCCAGGTAAGAATACTAGAGGCATCCTCCCAGGAGGAATTCGGCAGGAGCTCCGTAGCTTGGAATATTGACATGGGCTTCTCAGGGTTTGTTTAAAATGATTGAGAAAAGGAGCAAATTTATAAAATGGGTCTTTATGCAAAAACGCTGGCATGGAATGAGAGGTAGCATGCTGCCACGTTTTCATGTCAAGACAGGACACAGAGGACTTCTTCCCAGTGGCTTTACCCCTGCTGGTGCTGACACAGTGGCTTCGTAACCAGAGGCTGAGTGTGGAACCCAGAGCACTTGCACCCTTTCATACAATTTTTGGGTCTTTGTCTTTCTTAGGTGAGCATGCACTAACATTTTGTGGTCTGGTTGGGCATGAGTGATGTTCCAGTCACATCAGAGCGACACATGTGTGCACAGAGGCTGACATTACTGCATTGTAAAAAGTTCCCTCCCAGACACGGCAGGAGAGGCCCTGCCACATGTTTTACTGCTGCGTGTTTCCTGCGTTTATAGCAGCACATCTCATAATAGCTCAGATTTGTAAGCGGCCCATATGTCCATGACTGGCAAATAGACAAATGCAGTGTGTACAGTGGAGTACTACGCGGTCACAAAGAAGGAAGTTGGTTCATTTGTAGGAAAATGGATGCAGCTTGAAACCACTATGCTGAGTGAGATAAGTCAGACACAAACGTAAATCTCACATGGATTCTTTCCTGTGAGAAAACCAAAGTATCAATATTAAAGGGAAAAACAACAGCACCAGGTAAGAGAGCACAGAGAGGTACATGTTTTGCAAGTAGCACTAGGACCAAGACACAGAGAGGGGGAAGGTGAGAGGGAGGGGAAGGGAAAATGAAGTGTGAAGCTGTGTCACCTCCCTGCCATAGCTGTCACCATGACGTACTGCAAACACGTACATAACAATTGTAAAACCTGACAAAAGACAAAACATGTACACTCTAACCTCCTTAGTCTGGGGTTCATTTTCACCATGAGTCGGCTCCCCAGTTCCCTGGGAATCGTGTTCACTGCCTACCATGCCAGCAGCAAAGGCCAGGCCATGGGGACCAGACTGTGGGGACCAGGCCGTGAGGCAGCCATGCAGAGCGGGGAGCGGAGCCCATGTAAATACTAACTTTGGACTTCCCTCGACCAATTGAGCGTTTCGTCAGCGTTAGCTCTGCTGCCTTGGGGAGGCCGGGCCACTGCGGATGCCCCAGTTCATCTCAGAAGTTTAAGCTCCTCACCTTGGGGAGCCAGGGCAGAGGTGAAGGGCAGCAGAGGTGTGGGATGTCAGTCTGTGAAGTGCTGCAGAGGAGGGGCAGGGGCCGAGCTGAAGCCTGCTGGAGGGCGGAGGCCAGTGCCTAATTACAGGGCTCGGAGGACAGAAGAAGGCCCCAGGAAGTGGCGGTGGGAGACTGACTGGGAGAGGGAGCAGCTAGCTACCTTTGGATACCTGGAGAGGGACGCAGAGAGAGAGTAAGCCACGCCTAGGGGTGGGTGAAATCAAAAGCCGATAGATAAGGGGTTGCAGACAGGGTCAAGTGGCTCATACAGATCAACCAAGAACTTCTGATTACGAAGGACATGAAAGGATAGAGGTTTTGGCTGTGACAGGATCTAGAAACAACTTGAGTAGAATTTTGTTGCAAAAGGCTAGTTCAGATCCTGCTTCTCCAACTTAGTCATGGTGTTTAGTTGCTACAGTACTTTTCTTGTTCCTAGCCTTATTTTCCTTACATTGTTGACTATACCTGTGTGTATTGTACTGTATGCACTGGCACACAAGTGTGTACCCACAACCCTGGCACACACTGACAGGGAACAAACTGTGAGTGGTACTTTCATTTTCAACAATAACAGTTACCGGATCCTAGGTAGATGTCTCTCTCTGAAGATTTTTTTTTTTAAAGAATTTATTTATTTATTTATTTATTTATTTTCTTGTTTCAGAACCTTTGTTTGTTTATTCACTCATTTTTATGGCCGGCTCAGCCCGCCCCGAGGGCAGGGCTGGCACAGCATGTGGTGCTGGGGGTCGAACCGCGGTCCCTGAAGCCTGGCAGGCGCTTTAGACCACTGAGCCATCCCGCCAGGCCCCCTGAAGAATTTTTCAATAAAACGCAGACAGGACTTGCCATGCCCCCAGCGAAGGGAGGCGTTCCTGAGCACACAGGCATGGGCCTGGGGTGGGGCTGTAAGCTGCAGCAGAGCCCTTCAGGTGGCCCATGTAGCCTGAGGTTGCTGCTTGGCTTTCCGTGTGGTTGGTGGAGGGCTGGGCAGGACGGGGTTAACAAACTCCCTTACTCATGTTACATGAAGTAGCAGAAATTATCAGATGAAAATGGCAATCGGGAATCGAAGGGCCAGGAGATAGCTCCGTGGCACAAGTGCCTGCCTGGCAAGTGCAAGGTTGTGAGTTCGAACCCTGGTCCTACGACACAAACAAACACAAAACCCCAACAGAAGAACAAAACAAAAGAAAAAGAAAACGGGAATCGGGAAGGGCGCAAGGCGCTGTGCATGCCCCCCACACTTGCGGTCTCATTGATGACTTAAGTATTGGTTTCGCAGTTTCCGCGGATTTGCAGGATTCCCAGTAGGTGCGGCCGGACCCCCATGGTCTGAGCCGAAGCTGCTCGCGCGCTGGCGTCACCGGGCTGAACGATGTTGTCAGTCGCAGCGGCCAGCACAACAGCCAGGAAGCCCCGGCCGGGAAGCCCGCCCCAGGGAGGAGCCTCCCATGCTAATGAGCAAGTTGCCTGCCCGAGACAGGAACTCCATTCGCCTCGGTGTCGGACCGCAGAAATTATGCCCCTTCCCTCACCATGAGCTGGCTCTCCAGTTCCCAGGGAGTTGTGCTCACTGCCTACCATGCCAGCAGCAAGGACCAGGCCGTGGGCGACCAGGCGGTGGGGGACAGCCATGCAAAGCCGGGAGCGGAGCCCGCCGCCTCCTCCAGGTAAGCACTGGCATTCCCGAGCCAGCAAACCAAACCAACCCTGCTACCTGCTGCAGGGGAAAGTGACAAGGAACTGGGTGGGGAGATGAGAATGACCTCTGCCCCTGGGACCTCGCCTCCCGCAGCAGCACCCGCGGCGCTCGGTGCAGTTTCTACGGACTTTCCCTCTGCGCCAGCCCGGAGCTGAGAGCGACCACAGAGAGCCGGCAGACGCACCGGGATGGGGCGCCATGGCTCTCAGCAGGTGCTTCTGCAGGCGCTGGGAAGATCAGATGACCATATTTGAAACACTTCCTATGAGATGGAATTCTTGAATGGGCTCAAGACTGGGCAACTGGAGCCGCGCGCTGGGAAAGTGTGCCAAGAAGCCGGCGTGCTGCGAGCTGCGAGCTGCGAGCTGCGAGCTGCTGCTGATTTTTTTTTTTTTTTTTCTCCCTTCTCTATGAAAGCAAACCTCTTAGGCAAAATGCCCAAGACGCTGGTCCACGGCAGTAGGTTCCACATTCTTTTTGTGTGTATGTGTTCTTCCCCTCCCAGTGGAGCGGTCAGAAAGGAGTGCTGGTTAGGACCCAAAACTCCCTGCCCGAGGGAAGCAGCGTGGTTAATGTTAAATCACTTTATAGGCAGAGGGCAAATGCGCTGTAGACCACTGAGGCGCGAAAGGTGCCTTTCTCTCTATCTGTGTACTTTGTTCTGTTTTCCAAGGGATTTTTTTTTTCTTTCTCCCCTTACTGACCTTCTGACTAGCTGACTATTTTTACCTCCAGTCTTAGATATAAACTGCAAATAATGGCCTGGAAGATTGTAAAAAGCAAATGCTGACACATAGCTGGGATACTGAATTCGTTATCACTAAGTGTGTTTCCTCCTCCATGCTTACTGGGCTAGATAATAAAGCCTTCTTTGTTCTTATGTGACTTATACCCGTGTCCTAAGCTGAAATAATGCTTGCTTTCATTTGTTGTAAAATCTCCAAATATGGAGGAGGTCAAAAAATGAAAGAAGTGGCTATACCACTGCAGGTTGGACGCAGGCCACCAGAACTTTTCCCATGCGTCGTCCCCAAGATGTACCCACTGAACAGAGTCGCGATACAAGGGAATCACGGCTTAGGCTAGAGATATGTCACTGTATTATTTTTGTTGCTTGAAGTATTTCCTGTGAAAATTACAAATTGTTTTCGTGCATTTTTCTGTAGAACACTAATGTATTAGTAATCTTTTGGCAGTCAGCAGCCTGCAGCACCAACCCTGTACCAGGCGTAACTTGGCTTGTTACGTGGTGGCTGCGTTGCCAGAATTATGCAAGCTCAGCATGTTCTCCAGTGACTTTGGGGGGTGGGGGATGGGAGGGTAGTGGTGCTGGGGGATCAGAGATGAAGCTTGGGTTGGGACCTTGAAGTTGGAGAGCCCAGCAATTCCTTAGTTTCTTGTTAGGTCTGTGGCTCTGGGGTTGGCCTCGCGGCTACTTATCCAGTTCCCTACACTGTTTGCTCTGCGTCTGCAGTGTGCAAGTTTGTTGTGGGTCCAGTGAACAAAGGAGGGGAAGGCACCAGAGGAAGCGCTTGCTGAGGCAGAACCAAGAGACGCTGCAGGGGAGGAGAGGTGGCTCCCCAGCTGGGGCTCGCGCACAGTGTGGCCTCAGTTCCACATCTGCCCCAGAAGGCTCCCTGGCCGGCTGCCATATTGCTCCTCTATACTGGCCCCATGTTCTCACTTGTTGACTTGGTGTCCTAGGGCTAGGAATTTCCCTGCTTGGAGTAGGTGGGAGCCTGGGTTGAGGGCTGTGAGGAAAGCCAGGGAGGAGGGAGGGGCAGGCCTCCGTGGCCTTTTCCCTTGTCAGAGAGGCATGAAGTAACCTTGGGAGGCACCCTGTGTATCCTGAAAGGGTTGGGATACTGGACTTGGCATGGGGTGGGGAGGCACGAGAGGAGGACTGGCTGGAGGGCAGGTGGTACCACTTGTGACCACCTCCTGAGGCAGGGCAACCATGGGGTGGTGGACATGACCTGCTTGGGCTGCTTGGTTGGTTCAGGTAGTGTAAGGTGCTCCAAGCGGAGGGGTTATGGCAGATGCCAGGCGGCAAAGCTCCCTACGTAGTGACCCTGAAGGAAAAGGCCTAGGCAGGAACATGAGGCACTGCACTCCCTATTGCCTCGTTAAAAACTACCAGAGGTAGCACAAAATCTTGCTCATCACAAGATTTTATCTCTTTTGAAGAAAAATGAACAATTTAAGCAAACATTTAGTAAGGTAAGTGCATGTATATATGATGCCATTTAAAAAGGATAAAAAGTGAAGTGTGATGTGCGTTACTTGTAGAAAATGTCTGATTTTTAGCCTACCTAAGTTTTTTCTCATTGTTTGGGCCTTTTGGTAAAGTGGGACAGCGGATGATTAATATTTTGTAAATAATCTGTTAGTCTAAAATTCTTTCCATTCCACAATTCTTTATCAGAAGATGTTCACTGAACACAAGGTTT
The DNA here is from genome assembly GCA_004027025.1 of Myocastor coypus. NCBI lineage: Eukaryota > Metazoa > Chordata > Mammalia > Rodentia > Myocastoridae > Myocastor > Myocastor coypus. The sequence continues at coordinate 63,362 of PVJA010002458.1, read as the reverse complement.
AAGGAATATTCCTCCCACTCCTGATCAAGGCCTCTCAAATATTTGTACAATCTTGTTTTCATTCTTAATGAAAAAATAAAATGTGTTGTCAAAACAGGAGGATTTGAAGAGATATGTTAACATTAGTTGCTCTGGTGACGTTGTCCACAGTCAAATATTTCCAGAGGAAACCACATTTTTATGGGCAGCTATATTTATAAGACTTTATTTACTTGTTTTCCAAGAAGGTTTCTTAATATTTACTTTTAAAAAGTAATTTTTCAAAGAACACTGCATTTTGTCTATTTTTACTATTCTCTCTATTTTGCCATCATTTTAAGGAAAATTATTCTGATTGCTATAATTCTTACAATGAAAAAAGACTTAGGCTAGGCTTTAATATTGTGGCGAGTGGTGTTTTTCATTCTTATTGCAGCTTTTAAATTTGTACCCGAATAGATTGGAGAGTGAGATCTTTTTACATCTTTGGATAGCTATGTGGCACTTGTCATGAGGAATCTTTTGGACCCCCTTTGCCCTGGGTGGGGGGCACAAGAGCAGTACACACTGTGGTGATGCATGTCCTGTAGCCATCTGCCAGGGTCCATGTCACTGTCCTTCTTTATGTAGCAGCGTGACCTTGGACATAAGGTCCCAGCTGTAGAATGACCTTGACAATAGTACTCTTTCCATTGGGAGGATCAAGTGGAATGATCTATGCAAACCTTGTGGATCACTGTCTACTGTCGGATTCTTTCATTAAATCTAGGATAAAAGGAGAAAGAGTGCTCTTCCTTGGTTCAGGAGCAGTTGTGTAAATATCATGCTGCCATGTGTAGAGGTGTGTGGGAGCGGTCCATGCGTGTGACTGAGGTGTGTGGGAAGAAGGGTCCATGAATGTGACTGAGGTGTGTGGGAATGGTCCATGAGAGTGGCTAAGGTGTATGGGAACGATCTACGAGTGTAACTAAGAATAGCATATTTGAAATTGGCCAGCATTGTAGCCTTTGAAGTCTGAAAGATGTTGGAAATGTTTCTGATCCACACAACTGCTATGCTCGGAACTAGGAGGAGCTGCCTGTGGAAGGCTTACCTCGGGCCACTGAGAGGCCTTGAGTTCACAAATCCTGACTTAGGCAGCAGCACTGAGGGTGGGTGGTCTTCCTCCTACGTCCACCTTCTCCCCTCCACCTCTTAAGAACCACTGCCCAGCGTGCAGAGGGAAAAGGACTGCCTTCTCCATACCTTTGTCTCCGTTCCAGAGCTTTCTGAGTGTCAGGCATCCCTGGGTTCTACAACGGCAGCCATTCAGGCCCTCAGCCCTTCCTGTGTAATCTTGAAGGCCTTGCTGAGGGCCAGCCGGTTGTCTAGCTGCTGGTGTTACAGTGGAGCACTAAGTGACCACTGTGTGGGGAAGAGAGAGGAAGGTGCCAGCCCTGCAGATACCTGGCACAGATGTCCAAGGCGAGATGAGGGTGGGGAGTATGGGTGCCATGAGCTCAGAGGAGGCCGCAGAGCACATCCCCCCAGGGGCCAGCAGACCGTGTGGCAGGGACAGTGGGGAAGAGAAAGCAAAGTGGTGATTGAGGGTCTCTAATTGGGGGACTTTGGGGGGTGACTTTCAAGCCAAGTTAGATGCAAACACATTGACTGAATGAGGGGCAGGGTTTTTAGCTCAAGGAGACTACATCAGACGTTAGTTTTGAAAGTTCTTGGGGCTGTGATGTGGACTGTAGAACTGAAGAAACAGTAACAGGATGCAGCAGGCAACGATGGCGAAGGTGCTCTGGGCTGAGGCCCAGGGCCCTGAGGTGGGAGGGGACTGAGCAGGGAGGGTCCTGTTCACAGGGTTTCCCCAGCCAGTGTGGCACCAGTGCCAGTGAGCAGTCTCTGGGGGGTAGAACAGGGTGGGCTGGCAGAGGTCTGCAGCCCAGTGTGGGGCCCATGGGCTGGAATCAGCTTCGGGAGGGAAGCCTGAAGAGCAGGACACACTTCTTGTCTTTTTTTTTTTTTTTTTTTTTTTTTTTTTACACAAGGTCACCATGTTTATGAGAATCTCATAGCATTGTAACCGCAAATGTTAATCAAGTTCCTCTGAGTTCCGATGTGATCTGAGATTCTCCTGGGGAGGATGGGAATGCATGGTCATGAGTTCTTGGGCTACAGTCAGCTAATGTACATGTTCCCATTTTAATTTGATAGGGCTTAGTGACAGCGCTGCTTGTTCTTTTTTAACCCGCCCATATAAGCCAGTGGTTCTCAACCTGTGGGTCATGACCCTGGCGGTAGCAATGAGAATACATAATGCATATCAGGTATTTACATTCCAAATCATAACGGCAGCAAAATTGCAGTTTTGAAGTAACCACCAAAATTATTTGTTGGTTTGGGGTCACTGCAACCTGAGGAACTGTATTGCAGGGTCATGGCATTAGAAAGGTTGAGAACCACTGATCTAAGCTATTTTCTTGATTTCATGGCACTTTGATCTCTTTAGAAGCTTTAAAAAAAAAAAAAAACTATGCAGCTCAGATGTTTTCTCCGTAATTTCCTCTTGCATTGCTCAAAGAGGCACCAGGTGTCTGACATTTTTTTAACCTGCATTTAGGGATGAGGTATTTGCCTTTTTTTTTTTTTTTTTTACTGGAATCACCTAGTGGGCCTGTGAGTTTTGAATAATTTTATTCAAATTATTATACAACTTACTAGACTTATGTCTTTCACATGTAAGGGTTTAGAAATCACAAGACACCCACACACAATCAAAAGTCAAAAAGTGTGCTGAAGATTTGCCTCGCTTTCCAAAGCAAACCTGCTCCTTCTTTGCTTGCAGCTGCGCCGTCACCCTGTGTGCCAGCCGGGTTTGCTTCGTTTCTCTTTGCTCTTTTAGTACCTCAAACTCTATTAGTGTTGAAATGAACTGGATTCGTAGCAATTGGTAGATTTGATCGGAGGCACAGGATTGCAGCAGCTAGGTGTAAACCGTGTCTTATGGTTGGACCGACCACCAGGACAGATGATCCTTTGTGTCTTTAGTCTCCAGCATGGTGTAAGTAGAGGTCTGCTGCACACACTGGAGAAAGTTCCCAGCATTCTCGGCACCATGGCTGGCCTTGGTAGAAGTGGAAGTTGCCCGTGTGCTCCTCACTCTCAAAAGTGAGTTCTCCCTCCTCTTGACTGCCTGTTTTTCGGCTCGGCTCTGCCGGGGGGTGGCAAGGAGGCTCTTTCTTTGGCCTCCTGTCCTAATGGTGTGACTGGGGGTGAGCTCAGGGCTGCAGAGACAGGGCCCCAAGTTGTTGGCCCAAGCCAGTGTATAGGTTACATCCACCCCACGTGTCTGAGGGGAGGAAGACAGCAGCATGGGGTGATGTCAGCCCTCAGCTGAGTGAGCTCTTCTAGAAGTTTACCGTCCTAGCCCAGAACCATGCATTTCATGCAAGTATTTTGAGAAGGAATAGTCTGTTGAAACAGTTGTCTTCTGTATGGTACTTTGCAGGTTCCTTTTTCTCTTTTGATAAAATGAGATAGAGCCTAGGAAGGCTCCTTATTGAGAAAGTGCTGTGGGCGGGGCTGGAGCAATGCTGGCCGGCTGCCTCTGAGGGCAAAACCTTGGCCTTCTCTGTTGACCAGTGTGAAGCAGCCAAGCTTATTTTATGGTTTTATTCTTATCAGAATTAAGTGGAAGCCATGGAAACCTCTGTGGCAGTGTTTGTAACCTGGAGTCTTTTCTGTATCAGATGCACAAAATATCCCAGTTTCTGTGTGGACAGACTGGGGAGCCACAGCCCGTGTCCACGTGGTTTTCTTAGTGCTTTGGCTCCAGGGAACGCCCAGCCCTTCTTCAGGGGGAGCTATGGCGTGTCACAGGGTCTGGGTCAGACGGACAGGAGGCCTCTCGCGTGTGTTCTCAGGGACGGGCCACGTGTGTCCTGTGAGCCGTACCGCTGCTAGCTATCTATTTCTTCCCTCGTGGTTTTGTTGTCTCATCATTTCAGGGTGGATGGGCTCTTCCTGCGTGACCTCTTATTCCGTCGTGCTGCTAACTGACCCATCTCTTTACTCCACATTTTAAGACGGGTATCAGATTTGCCAAGTTAATCTCTTTGAGCAGGCGAGCGTACGTTTCCTAGGCAGCACAGGATTTGGCCACTTTGGGTCATTCTAGAGAAGGAGGACCTCTGGGAAAGGCAGAGATGCCTATAGGAAGGATATGTTATCCTTGAGATGTTCAGAGTCTAGGGCCAGCCAGATAGCTCAGTGGATTAAAGCACGTGCTTAGGCAGACGCAGGGACCAGGGTTTGATCCCCAGCCTGCTGTGCTGGCCCTGCCCTTGGGGCATGCTGAGACAGCAACTGAGACTGGGCATGGTGGCACATGCGCATAATCCCAGTGCTTGGGAGCCTGAAAACAGGAGGGTCACTGAGTCAGTCTAATCTGTTTAGTGAGACCCTGTAGACCCTGCACAAAATACATTTAAAAAAAAAGGTGTTCAGAGTCTGATTGCTTCTCGTGTTTCCTGTTGTATGAATCAACATAAACATGGCTTTGTTACTTCACTTGGTTAATCATAAAAATCTACATGCAAGGAGCATGTTAGTGAAGTCTTTAAGTACATTGTAAAATTTGCCCAGCCATCTCACTTAACTAGTGCTGTCACACTGAACTTAGGGTTTACATTGCATTTGGTCTGCTTTCTGTGCATCCTCAGATGTATGCTCGTGAAAGCTTTGGGCTCTCGCTCTTCCTTCTCAGCAGATGGGGTCCACGGTGTTGTACCTAAGCCCTATCAAAGAGCTTGTTCCTCTGCCGGCAGGAATAGAAGGCGACTGAGTGGCCAAGAGAGTCGGGGTGGCAAGTGCATGCAGATGTTGGAGCCAGGTTGCCTGGGTCAGAATCTTGATTCTGTCATTCAATAGCTGTGCGACTTCGGGCCAAGTTGTTCATATCTCAAGGTTCAGGCTTTTCTTTTTCTTTTTCTTCTGTGATCTGGGGGCAGTGATGCTGAACTCCAGGGCTGTTAGGAAAATTGAGCTAACCTGTGTCACGTCCTGAGCCGAGCACGTCCCTTTGGGTATGCGGCATCTTCTACGACAGTGAGGGGCAGTCGAAGGCTGCTGCCTGGGACTGAATGAACTTGGACATGCTGCTGAAAAGAGCTTTTGAGATAAACTTGTAAATGGCTTGGAAAGTGAATTTTTCTTTATCCTGATAGTCTGCTTCTTGATTTTAATAAATCTGAAATAAGTCATTCAGAATGCTCAAGAAGATTATTTTGAAAAGAATTTTAGAGGTAGTAAACTTAACCCTAAGTGTGTTTTGAATACATCTCGTGTTTTAGCTGGATGCATGCAAATCTGTAAATCATGTGATAGCTTTAATAAAGAGAAAGCCATCTAGGGTAGACCAAGGAGAAGATATTTGCCAGTGTTCCTCAAAGATCAAAGTGACTTGGGGTTAGTTGAACACTTGCAGGTAAAATGTGGTGTCTGAGTGCAGCTAAAGTGCTTGCGAAAAGTCGAACTTATACTTAAGTTGCTCTTAAACTGTATTCAGCTGCTGCTGCGTGGACCGCTGAGGGCAACTATTTAGAATTTTTTTTGTGGTTCTTTTGCCTCTTAGGGCTTTTATGAAGTAACAGGTTTTCCTTTTTTTTTTTCCTTTGTTGCTACTCTAGTATAGATTGTAGCATAATGTCCTTCAGAAGGTTCCTGAGGAGCTTTGTAGACTAATCAATATCCCTGTCTACATTTCTGGAATGTATGCCTGTCTTGCATTAGAGGTATGTATTGTCTACATTTGTCATTGCCTTTGGAAGGTTTATAGACATGGGAACTGACAAATATTCTTATGATTTAATTGACTAAGATTAAAATTTATATGTGTGATTAGCTTACTAAAGCAAGGAATGCTTTAATGCCATGCTGTCATAAAGGTAGAACTGTATAGAAAAATCTTAGCATTCTCACAAACAATAATTTTGAAATGATGTGGTTTGCCACTAGAGATCTGGCGTGTCTCTAAATGCTAATGAATGTCAGATATTTATCTGAGAAAAAATAGGTATTATATATTATTGATAAATAGCATAAAATTAAAATTGTACCTATGAAGAAATTTGAATAACTCATAAATGTCTCCAAAGGGATGTAAATGTGCAGTACCTAAAATTTTAAATTGTGAATAATTTTAATATGTTTTAATTAAACAATTGTAAAGGACCTCATTACAAATGATAAACATGAGAATGAAACACATACAGAAATTTCTGCTCTTAAACACCTTATACTAACATCCAAATAGATCTAAAACGGCTTTCTCAGCTTCATAGTTAAGACGGCCTGGCGCGGCTCCCTTTTGTGATACAGAATTTTAAAATAATCCTTGGAGTAATTGAGATGTGGCTTAGCTACAATAATTGGCTCATGGAAGCAGGTAGGAACATGGGCTATTTATAGTGGTCCAGAAGCATGTAACTTGAGGAACATGTTCTATAATTAATGTTTTTGTGCTAGAGTTACCAGGTGTGTGCCTGTTCATTTCCTGTTGTTGGAGAAATATAGCCAAAGCTGTGGTTATCACCTGATGAAGAATTTTTGGGTGAAGGTAGAAGTAAATCTATGTGAGACGTTAATTGTCCAAAAATAAATACATATATTTTATCTTTGAAAATGGATTTATAATGTTCCACCCACTAGCCTGTCAATTAAAAACCACAAATAACCTTTTCATCCTCATTATAGTGGTATTAATCTTGGTTATTAATTGTGGGGTATTTCCAGATTGAGTTTTTTGGACTATAGCCTGTTGAAATTTTTCTGTGTTATGGTATTATCACATGGTATCAGCCCTCTGTGTATACACAGGAAACTCTGTGGATGTATTGATCCTTGCTTGCCAGATTTTAGAGCAAGGCTATAGGCTTTAGAATCAATAGTGGCCTGGCAGATAATGCAATCAATGAGGTGAATGGATGACCAAAAAGTGCAGGCCTAAAAAAATGTGGATGTTGATTGAAAATCTTTGTTAGAATTTCCAAAATGCCTAGATACCCAGCTATAGGTTTGATCTTTACCAGCTCCCCGACTTTGTGACACCTGCCATGAAAGAAGAGATAGTTTTTCCAAGAATTCATGGATGCGTCTTCTACTACCCCAGAACTTGGTGACTGGACGTGATAGTTGCCTGCCATGATTCTGGGGGCCACAGTTAAGTTTCTTTTGGGGGCCCTCCTGGTGGGTGGGCTGAAGTGGGCAGTCAGAGGCTTCTGGATGGGCCCAGTTGGCACCCCAGCTTGTTGACATCTCTTGATCCTCCTATAGTCTTCACATGACCAGTGTGGGCCTCTGCAGGGCTTGGTGGTATTGGGCATCGACATGCTTCTTGCCCTCTTGCCCTAAGAAGCAGGGTGCCACCTATTCCCCAGCCTTCTTATGATCTGGCCTCAGCAGTCAGCCCATGGCACACAGCTGGGCTCTCTGGGCCAGACAGCCACAGGCTAGACTCAAGATCCTGGTAAACAGGGTTCTTCCCTTCCTAGAGGTCTGTCTCAAGCACGCAGGGAAGGGAGTGAGTAGAAGGTGGCAGGCGATGCAGCTGTCCTTCTAGTGTCTTGCCTGGCCTGCTTTTCTTGATCTTACTACCAATCATTATTAAACAGAAGATGTTCGTTCTGTGTAACTTGGCTTCAGTCTTTGCCCATAGCAGAGCACATGCACTTCCTATATGCATTTATCATCAGGTCTTAAGTCTCTCTGGGAGAATTTCACCTTTAGGAACATACGTGTCTTAAACACCAGATAGAATGAGTAACCATCTGTATTTGTGCACTGGATAATATTTGGTAGTTGAGGACTGGGATTTTGTTGTCTGCAGAATTGTTTATCATAGTTTATTTTTTTTTCTACCAGAAAATTTTGCTAGTCTCAAAATTGCCCCCCCCCAAAAAAAAAAAAATTCTAAATTTAAAATTTGACCTTAGGCACAAGCACCAATTTGAGTTTGAGAAAAACGGTCCTGGGAAATGAAGACTTTAGAGAATGTGACAAGGTCGAGCATAAGGTCAAGTTCTTCCAAAATGCTGTCTTACTGTTGCTCTCTGTATTGTTGTAAGTAAAGGTGTCCTTTGCATTTGCCAGCAGTCAAGCTGTGGGAGCTGCTCCCTCTGTGTGCACCCAGTGAGTCCTCCTCTGGAGGACTGCTGGACGCAGAGGTGGCCCTTGGGAGCGCATCACAGTTCTCAGGTCCTGTGTTACGTATGCGCAGCATCTCAGGAGCCGTGGAGAACTTAACAGGCCGGAGCTCCCTAGGGCTCTTGCTCTTGGGATCATCGTATTGCGCCGTCGTCACCCAGACACTTTGTTCTCTAGGCCTCCCTTCCCTCCATGGCATCGCTCTAGGATATCCCTTGTTTCTTACTCAGATATTGTTGCCTGGTTGTGTTTACTATTGATCTCTGGTGGCTTCCTGCTACACTTCCTTCCAAGATGGAAAAACAGTATTAGCTATGAAGTCCTCTGCAGCCTGGGGGGAGGGCAAAGTTTTCCTTTAAAATAAGGAAAAGTTTTAAAAAATCACTTAAAAGAGATAGTATGTATGCATTCATTTAGATCAACTTAGAAATGATGATACACTTTTATCAGTTCATGCACAAATACTTCCTATGATTTTAGTGCCACTTAGGGAAATACAATTTTTTTCCATGTTCCTCTTTTCTATTCTATAGTTTGGAAATCATGTCAATCTCATTTCACATGCAAAGAAGGAAAATTTTCTTTTGGGCTCAATTTAAGTTTAAAGTCTAAAGGCCCTGACTTAAGATGTAAACCCCATTCTACTAGCTATTTACAATTTCAGGAGAGACTAAAACTTTGCTTACCTAGCTAAGGCAAAATTTATTCCATAAATTAGTGTGGGTTAGGCCTCATTTATCAGATTGTGTGTGGAGAACTGTCATTAAGTGTGTTGTTAGGAAAGGTTTTGTAGATCAGGATGTGGGTCTAAGCAATTCCATAGGCTGTCCCATGGCATAGAACATCATAGGGAGCACTTTGAGTAATGAAAAGATAAACGAAGGCTTGATAGCAAAACAGTATATTGCAAGCTTATTTGACATAGAAGCCTTTACTTAGGCAAAATACTTGGCACCAACACTCCAGGCATGTAATTGGGAAATCCAAAACTATTGATGTCTTGTTATAAATGGAAAACGTTGGGTATCATATACCTGGGAAATATTGATATATTAGGGGCTCTTTCAGTAAGTCTTTTTTGTTTTGTATTTTAGGGAAGGGTCTACAGGATGTTCAGGGTCTTACTACTAGATCAGACTTATAGTGATCTGCCTGCTTATAGCTGGGATTATAGGCCTGCGCCACCATGCCCAGTCTCAATTGCCATCTCAGCCTGCCCTGGGGAGGGAGTGTGGGGAGGGAGGGCGGCTGGCATGTAGTACTGGAGATGTAACCCCAGGCCTCTGAGGTTAAAGGAGCCTGCTTGCAGGTCCTTTAATCCACTGAGCTATTTGGCCAGCCCTTTAATAGATCTTTCAATAAAATGTTTTTACCTGTTTTAAAAATTTGCAGTACTAGTAGTTGACCTCAGAGTCTTTGTGCTAAGTGACACCATCAGCCCTCTCCTAGTTTTGATTTAGGGATGAGGGTTTCACTAAGAGTCTTGGGCAAGCCTCAAACTTATGATCTTTCTACTTCTGCCTCGCAGAAAGCTGGGAATGTAGGCAGCTCTCCCATGGATGCCTAGCTGATTTTCTTTTATAGGGATAATCTATACCTCAGAGTGCAGTATGCCACTTTAAATATAATTGTGGTGGAACTATAAGGAGTGACATTTTTAGTGTGGCAGAAACATGTTCAAAAACATGTCGTGTCAACGCAGGGGATGCATGTCCAGCCGTTGCCTAGAAACAGCTCCGTCGTGCCGCTTGTCGGGCTCTCAGTTGGCAGAACCGCAAGCGCATCACGTTCTAATGAGGCAGTTTGCTCATACTATGTTGGAGCTTGTTGCATTTTGCTTTAGAAAGCTGGGTTTTGCCCTAAGCTGATGTGTTTATATACTTTTGTCTTAAAAAGGATTGAAGAATCTCATGTTTTTCTCAGCAGAACTTTCAGGTGAGGACAGCTTGCCACTAAGCTGGCAGAGTCACTTACCACCTTTAATCCACATAGTCTAGCCAATGGGATGGCAGCCCCGTTTCGCAGATGAAGAAAAGTAAGTACTGTAAGTAAGTGATGGGCTTGGAATTGAGGTATAATCTATGTCCTCTGCAGCCCTCGGCCCAGTCCCACGTATAGAAATACTTTAGTTCCAAGATTCTGTACATGGAATGTGATGCTTGGAAGTATAAATGAATGACAGATTTAAATGCCTGGTCCTTTATGGGATGAGTTTCATCCTTTAGTATCTAGAGAAGGCTGTGCCTGCTTGGATTATAAGCTATTCATAGGTAGTAAAATAGGAACTTTGGAAAATCACCCTACCCATTTCTGGGCACCAAGTTACTATTTGCTACAAAGAACTAGCAGTTCTATGAAATTCTGCCACTTGGTAAATAAGTCTATGTAGTTTTGAGGCATCTGGTATTTTGTGGTCAGTTATTTGTGTAACTGGGACAAATTCTATCACAGAGGAATAGAAAAACAAGTACTTACTGAGAAGTTTGGGAGTTTCGGATTCTTTAAAACAGAATTTTGTAATCCTTATCATGTGGGGATTTCGTCTCCATCCCAAGGAAGCAAAGATTCAAGGGCCTAGGCTAACTGGACCCAGATCACACAGCTTGTTTTCAGTTAATCTCTGATGGGAAACCTGCTTATTTTCATTCTGCTGGAGGGTGTAGAGTAAGTTCAGTGACCAGTTTCCCATCCGGATGGCCATGAAGCCTCAGAGAGGATATCTGCTGGGACCCAGGACTTCCTGAAGCCTGGGTACCTGCGGTGTGGTGGGGGTGACAGGGCTGAGGGGAAAGTGGGGTCCCATAGCAGGAGCAGAGGAGGTGGCCCTGGGCTGCATTGCAGTGTTTTCTCTCCCTGTTGGAGAAGCCTTTGAGAACTGGAAGCTCTGTTCAAGCACAAAAGGAGTTTGCAGGCCAAGTCCGGACTGGGATTCTCCTTTAAAGCGCCCACTTTCATCACTGCCTTTGACAGTTGTATTTTTCTGTAAAGGCTGAAAAATTCAGATACTTTCAGCTCCGTCTGAACTGCAGAGTCTATTCCAGTGGTCCTGGTGGCTTTGCTACCCTTTCTGTTCCCTGAGAACTTACCAGCATCCTCCAAATAGGCCCTGCTCTTTGGCTGTGAGACTGAGGAATTTTTGCAGTGGCCAATAAACAGCTCCTTTTTGCCTGACAGAGTTGCTCACACACTGTAGGGATAGCAGGGACGTTTAAAGCCCAGGCTTCCCACAGACCCAAAGATTTCAAAATAAACTGAACTGGTTGGTGTTTCAAATGTGCTTTTGATTAGTCACTGAGCACCTTTAAGAAGGTGGCGCAGTGAGGGCCGGTTGGCAGGCGAGCTGGCCCGTGTAACTGTCTTGCCTATCTGAGAGCCTTGTGTCTCTCTCGGCATTTAGGTTTTCTCAGTTTGTAAGTATTCCTCACGCCAGGTGATCCAGCCACTGAAGATCTTTGAGGAGTTTCTCCATTTTGGGGCAACACAAGCTGGAATCTGTCAGAAAACTGGAGGTACAGGGGACTGGATTATTCTTGGTCCTTATCCTAGACCTGGCTTATAAGCGATGAATTTCCAGGCCAAGGTGTCCCTGTGTGACATGTGCCATGAATGTCCTGTTGCCACAAATTGCAAGTCTTAGCAAAAATAGACTTCCGTGTCTACTCAACTGTACCCGCTCTCCTAAGATAGATGCAGCCTGGTGTTTCCCTTGGAGACTTTGTAGGCGACTTCACATTTGCCTCCTAACATTCTGTGCGCCTTAAGCTGCTTGACCTTCTGTCATTTCTCCACAGTTGGGCAAATAGTTTGCATGGAAGGTCATCTGTAGGCCCAGAGCAGGGAGGCTGCAGAGGGGGAGGGAAGCTTGGACCCTGGGTTGCTGGGGACCCTGGACACTGTGGGACAGTCTTCAGATGGAGACCACTCGGGCAAGCTTCACTCCCTAGGCAGCTTGTCTCTAAGGAAAGAAGGAAGGAAACACATTTTGTAAAGAGAAACACTTCACAGTGTAAAAGCAAACTTGACAGGAATGCTCAGGTGGCCTACCTCCCCTGCTGGATACAGCTGGAGCTCCCTCTGAGGAAAGAGAGGGTCTCCTCACTCCAAGGTCAAAACCAGGAAAGTGGGCAGAGGCCTGGAAGAAGAGCTCAAGTGGAGAAGGAAGAGACAGCAGTACTGGCTGTGTTAGTGCTGAGGAGCCCTAGTCCCTGCCCGCAGGACCGTATTAACCTGAACTGCAGGGCAATGGGGGTGGCCGGCAGCAAGGGAAGGGACTGGAAAAGCCCCCAGGGCTGACAAGGGCCTCAGGCCTCTGTGCAGGTAGTCACCGGAAGTCAGGGTTGCTGGCTGGAAGCCATGTTGCCCCTGAGGAGCCTTCAGGCCTAGGAGCCTGACTGGGAGAGAGCCGCAATTACAGGCAGCAGGAAGCCAACAGGGCCCAGTGATTTGTCATCCTTGGGAGACAGTTCCCACGCCTCCATGTGCTTCTTGGTTGGTGGCCCTGGAAGTACCTGTTTGACCTGAAGTTCTTATAGATCTTAATTTGTAGTACGGAAACAAAAAATGTCCCATAAAACTTTGATCTTGTGAACTCTTGGCCAGTAAAATTTTAATGCTCGGAGATTACTGCATTTTAGATTTCTGCCTGAGATCATAATAACCTGAGCATCTTAGGGGAAAAAAATGATTGAAGCGTAATTATATGCAGTAAAAGCGGCTGCAGTAGCAGAATATTGAAGTGCACAGAATTCTTGCAGGTTGGGCCAGATCTTTCAGTGGAGATGGCGGAAGTCCTGATCTCTGGGAGTCCCTATCTCGCTACCCCAAGTTTCTGTTCTTTTAGTCTTCTGGTAAGGGCTGGGACCAGCAGCAGCACAGCCCTTATCAAGGACTGGTTTAGTGACAGTGCACGTGCGCGCTCATATGGAATGGGACTGCCTGGGTCATCTGCTTCGCTCCTCCTCACACACTCGGCCTCGTCTTTCTCTCATTTTTTATTAGCAATCTAAATTAACAGTGACATAATCCAGTAAGTTGTGATATTTTGTGTAATCATATAGCAGGTTTCTGTCATCCACGAGAGTGAACCCAAGGCTGTAAATATGGAAATGTAAAACAGCTCCATGCAGACAGCATCTTTTAAAAATGACACAGTAGTTTTTTTTTTTTTTTTATTTTTATTATTATTTTTTTTGTGTGTCTCAAATACATGGTATCATTGAAATAAATTTACAGTTTGAGAGCTTTAGGGAAAACTTTCTAATATCATGCAGGTTCATAAGATTATCTGGTGCCTCATGAATCTTCTAGATTGTTCTATGTGTTGTCAGCTCATGAAATCACAGTGGGACAAGTCTTTCTTTTTGAGAGGAGTGTAAAATGCTATACATGTTCATAATGTTGTGTAATTGATTCATATCCTCTATGTGTGATTTTTTTTTTTTTTTTTTGAAGATGAGTGTTTATACCTTTGAATATTTTGTGTTACACCTTGGGGAAAAATACATGAGGAAAATAGTAATTATTTGTTTGAAAGTAGTTGTAACCCATTGGGTGCTTTACTGTCTAAATTGTTATCAGGTTTAATTCTTCTTCTTTTTTTAAAAAATTACTGGTTACAGTTTTCACTATGCAGTTCACACTCATAGTGATGCTCCTGTCTCAGCCTCCCCAGTGCTGGGATTATTGGATCATGCCACCGTGTCTGGTTTTGGGGCTGGCCTGTGGTTCTGGGTTGGAGTAGGTGGGATGGCTTGGCATGCCATAGCAGGCATCGATCTCAGGTCCTTGTGCTTGCCAGGCAGGCACTTAGACTGCTGAGCTATCTCCCCAGCCCCAGGTTTAATTCTTCAAACATGAACCTTTATGCATTTGGAGAATAGATGTGTGGATGGATGACCTGTGATGAAGGTAAAAATGTACCACTCTTTGTCCACATCACATATGTAAGTGTTTCCTATTGGAAGAACATGGCCACATTTTAGTGCAGTAATCGTTTTGTTTGCATGGACTGTACAACGTTAGGCAGTACAAGAGCATGAAAATATTAGTGTTATGACTAAATTGTTAGGGCAGGTTAGTTATGATTCCTTTACAAATCCTTTCATATTTATTGAGTCAAGAAATTCATGTGGATTTTGTGATGGATATTATGAAGAGGCTGTTTGAAGTCCGTGCGTATCTATTGCTATTGATAGTATTGGATTTGGTTTAAATTCATGTAAGTGGTTAGAGCAGAGCTGAAGGAGCCAGATGACACACTAATTTAAATACTCAAACTTTATCTTGTTAAAATTTAGAATGGAAATTTGAAAGCTAGAGGCGTCAGGATCCTGGATGCTCTAGGAAGAGTGGCTTTTCCAGTGATGAGGTTTTGCAGGGTCATTGAGAAGGAAACGTATAATTCTTCCAAGAGATGGAACTGAGGAAGAAGCTGGAGGCTTTGTATATGCATTCATTGTGATTTCTGAAGTTTGACCAAAAGAAGATTTTAATGCAAGGCTATCATGCAGAAGTGGGTTTTTGTTCCTGTATCCTTAAGGACTCTGGCAAAGTTTGCCACCACCAGGATGATATGTGGTCAGAACTTGTTTGTGAGGTGAGCTCTGATCTGCGTGTGTCACCCCTAGGCTTCACCATCTTATCTTTCAGAGACTGACAGTTTCCAGTCTCCTGAGGAGGACTCAGAGGTGACGGGTAGTGGTGGCCCCCTGAATCTAAACCTTCAGAAACTGAAGCTTTGCCCTCCTGGCTCTTTTCATTCAGTGACTTCCAAAGAAAAAGAACAATGCTTACACAGAGAACATTGGATGATTACTTAGTGTTCCTCTTTTGGGCACTGGGACACCAAGATTCTTAAAGGGAAAGAGGGAAAACACATATATTTTTTTGTCTTAGTTATGAATGTAGTGCTTTAGTCAACAGTCTGTTGGATCTTCTAAGTTAGGATTGTTTTCACCAGTAGCTCCTCTTTTCAGCTTCCACTGCCCTGTATAGAAGCTCTCAGTGAGTAGACATCATCCTAAAGACCATGCTATGGATGGTTGGCATGTGAAAGGGGTTAGGGTCAACCCTTAGCTCTACATATTAACAAACACTGTACATGACAACTACGTGGAGTGTGTCGCACAGGTACACTGTGTACTGTCCCCTGCTGTGTGTGCTGAATATATACGTGCTCTATCCTGCATCCTTGTGTCTACTGAACTAGGACAGCTCTAGTGAAATGCTGTGGTAGTGAAGAGCAAGATGGGTTACAAGATGCATAGTTTCTTATCTTTCATCTGTTTCTGCCTGGTTATTTGACCTTGGACAAATTACTAAGTCTCCCTGTCCTTCAGTGGTGGTATGAAGATTTTTTTCTGTATTTTTTTTTTTTTTTTTTTTTTGTACAGGGTCTCACTACTGACTCATAGCGATTCTCCTGCTCATACCTCCCAAGTGCTAGCATTACAGGCGCTGTATGAAGATTAAATGAAGCGAACTATATAAAGCACACAGCCTCACAGCTGGTAACTAAAACATTTCTTCCCTACTGAACTTCTTAGGTTCTCTGCAGGTCCTTGTTACTTTCTGTCTTGAACTTCCCTGCAGTGAGGCTGTGGGTGAGGAGCGTGTGGAGCTGGGCAGCATGGATAGAGGTGTGGAAGAAAGGGTGGCTTGCGCTGGAAACGTAAGGAGTTGCCATTTGCCTTATGAAGCTGCCTGCCTGGAAAAAGATGCTCACTGACTTCCTTTGGTTTGGGATAAGGAAGAAAGGTGCATCTGGACCCAAGGCTGCCTGTATTAATCTGGAGCCTGACTGTCAGTGCCCCAGGTGGAGGAGGGGCCTGTGCCTTGTCAGTCCAGGATGAGCAAGAAATATTTTCTGGGGGTGATGTTTCAGCTGCGTCAGAATTCACATCCTTGACATTTCCAGAGTTCACGTTTGCAGTTTCTACCATGCGCTGTAAACTTGGATAGTTGGGCTCTGAGCTGGTTTCCGAGTTCTCTAAGACCTCTGAGCTCAGAGTGCCAAGTCCTGAGGGTGTGGCGGGCTGAGCTGGTTCCTGGTGAGTAAGATACCTTCTCAGCCTCTTGCAGCCAGCTGTTGTCTGACGCAAAAACTTTGTCTTTCCTGAGAATGTGTTGTTGTTGTTGTTTCCCTAGGTTTAAAGTGAAAGTTGAGGAGGTCACTTTAACTCATGGGAGAAATGTGAATCGGGTTAAAGCCAGAAGTCCACTCAAACACTTTTGTGCTTTGCATTCATGAGAATTTTGAAACTCTCAGCCCATGATTCTCCAGAATTTCTTGGGGCTTCTGGGGTTTGTCATCCTCAGTGTCTCAGGAAGGAGGCTGGCCTGTGAAGACCTCAGTGAGGAGCCTAGGTAATTCTGGGGATGCCCCTGACCATTGCCAGTTAACTACACGTGGGACTTTAGCCTAGGGTCCTATTGTTGATGTGTGCTGAGCAGGAAGCTGCTCTCACTGGGCAGAGAGGAAGGTGGGTGGGGTTGGTGGCACTCCTTCCTAATGACTGTGAGATGTGCCAGGAGCCTTGTGCTTGTGGCCAGGGCTGAGAAAAAAAACTCACCAGGAGAGGAAGGGCACACCGGACTCCACACAGGGTTGTAGAAATAAGCCTCCCCCTAGGGAGATGGAGTAGAACTTGGCAGGGGCGGGTAGCACCCCAGGGAGCTGCTGTCCTTACACCGTGGATGACCCTCTATGGGGAGGACTCTAGAGGCCACCTGCAGACGCTTGGTGCAGGGCTCAGAGAGGCTGCTGGCACGGCGGGAGACCCTTCTTAGGGGCAGCTGTAAAATGTGGGTTTGACTTTCCACAGTGCAGCTTTCGACTTTGAAAGTTGTTGCCAGCATCCTGGGTTTCAATTAAAGAAGTTTCCTTAGTTGCCCAGAGGGAGAGAAAATAATTCAGGGAGACTCCCCACTCTGGGGATGGTGCCGTGTTTGTGGAGCTCCACGGCAACTCTGAGACACTTCCTACAGAGCTCACAGTGGAAAATGAGAGGAAGCGGGGAAGAAAGCAACCGTGTGTTGTGTTGGCGGGATGGCTCAGTGGTCTAAAGTGCCTGCTTGGGAAAACTTGGGCGGCCTCAGGGACCGCGGTTCGATCCCCGGCACCACATGCTGCACCAGCCCTGCCCTCGGGGAGGGCTGAGCCGGCCATGAAAAAGAGTGAATAAATGAACAAAGATTCTGAAACAAGAAAATAAAAAAAAGAAAAGAAAAAGCTGAGTCAGATGGTCTATAACTTGCTTTACACTGTTTGTAGTTGTTGTGAAGTATTTTGTTTTTGTTAAGGATCTTTTTCAGCATCTCCCTTCTTGATGGCAGCTGTTCTAACTCGCCTTTGCATGGTACATCCTTTTTGTCTGCTGTCCTGGGAGCTTCCCTGTAGCTTCTATGTGAATGTCGCTTCCTAAGTATGTGTAGTGCTAATCTCCATGTCACTGTTAGGGAGACTGGGACACAGAGATTAAGAAACGTGGAGGTGGCAGGTCAGGAAAATGCTGGAGCTGCGCCCCAACTCCTGTCCATCCAGTTACGGTCTGTTCTTCGAGGAGTGCTCTGTGTCCGCTGCCCAAACTTAAGGCAGCAGTAACGCTGCAGCACTTTGGGGACTTGGTGCGCTGGATTTCCCAGTGTGCTTTGCAAGAATGCATCCCCCTTTTTATTTATTTATTTATTTATTTATTTATTTATTTAGTCTTTTTGAGACAGGGTCTCATTATGCAGTTGAGGCTGGCCTTGAGCTCACTTTTGTAGCCTGGGCTGGTCTCGAACTCGCACCGATCCTTCTGCCTCAGCCTCCCGAGTGCTAGGATTACAGGCGTGAGACACCATGCGTGGCTGCATCCCACTTTTTATGACCACCAAGTGCTGCATTGAATATTACTAGAAACCCTGAGTGCTGATATCTTCTGTATTTCTAGAGGGCTCTTACCTGATCTCATGAGAGGATTCTATGTGATAGTGTTAGACTTTTGGCTAAATAACTTAGTACTGAACTGAAATTCCCCTCCCCTGCCCTCCCCTCCTCTCCCCTCCCTTCCCCTGCCCTCCCCTCCTCTCCCCTCCCTTTCCCTGCCCTCCCCTCCTCTCCCCTCCCCTCCCCTTTCCTTTTCCTCCTTCCTTTCCCCCTCGCTCCCTTTCTTCTTCCCTCCCTGTGGTTCTTTCCCCATTTTTCTTTCTTTTTTCCTTTGCAGTAAGAGGGACTGAAACTCTAGCCCTTTTTTATGTTTTATTTTGAGACAGGGCATTGCTAAGTTACTAGATTGCATGGGCTGGGCTCAGAGTTGTTGTTCTCCTGCCCCAGCCTCCCAGAGTGCTGAGATTATGGGTAGGCCTGGGCCACCAAGCCTGGCTTGTCATTTCTTGACCTTTATTATTTGGCTAAAGTTCAATTGATCTGTGTATATCTGACCTATGACAAAGCACCTTCAGATGTCAGACAGGATGACACACGCTTCTCTTGGTGTATTAATGGTGCTTTGGAGGACTTTCAGGGTGCTGAGTTCTCTGACACTTACAGTGGTTGATACATTGTTTTTTTTTTTTTTGGTTTGTTTTTTTGTCTTTTTGCAGTTCAGGCTGGCCTTGAGCTCACTTTTGTAGCCCAGGCTGGTCTCGAACTCGCAGTGATCCTCCTCCTCAGCCTCCCAAGTGCAGGGATCACAGGCGTGCGCCACCACACCCGGCTAGTGGCTGATACATTGTGTATGTGTGTGTGTGCCCATGTGTCCCTGTTCCTACAGTGGGTAAACTGACAGCACTCGAGCACCCTTAGCTATGAAATTTCAAAAATTCTATGAAAATTAAGCTTCGAAGAGGAAGTAAAGTCCTGTTGGAACACTGCTTCCTAACTAGCCACTACTGAGGCGTACCTTCTTGCAGTGGTGTTGTCGTCCCAGAATGTGGGCTTAGCGCGTTGCTCCGGGCAGCTGCTGGGTTAGCTTTGGGGCCTAGCGTTTGCTGGCGGCGAAGCCACAGAGCCAGGAGCGCCTCTAGCTCTGCTGTGCCGTCACACGCACCACTTCCTCAGCCACTTCCTCTGGGTCCCCTGCAGCTGGGCTGCTGGCTCGGTACTTGTGACAGATATCTGAGTCATGTCTGACAGCCCTGTCCGGTCAGCTGGGGGAGCGCGCTGGTGGGTTGATTGCCTTCTGCTTCCGGAACCTCCTCAGATCTGTAATTTTCAAGGGCTGCCACTCGGCCCTAATCTGCGCTTCAATCACCGCTCGCTGTCGAGGTTCGCGTCTTGAGCCCCAGATCCTTCTCTGTTTCAATCTACACTTTGAAAGCAATTTCTGCGCTGGGCTTGCCGCCCAGCGGTAGAGCCGCACTGAGCGCGCCCAGGGCCCTGGCTCCAATCTCCGAGCCCACCACCAATCAAAAAGTAATTTTCTCCTGCCCGTTTTTTCCCAATTTCCTTCCTCTCCCTGGCCGAAGTCCCCTGTGTAGCCCTCGGCGTCGTCCTCCGCGTCTCTGGCTGGCTCCTGCCTCCTTTGGATTCCTGATGGAGGCGCATTCGCTGCACTCGCCCACGCGAGGCCAAGTTGCCCCTCAGTTCCTGGCCTTGGGGTCATTAGGGGGGAACTCGGCTGGCTCTGAAGACTGAAATAAGAAATCTCCGGCCTCAGCAGCTCCGACGACGCTTGATTAGTTTGACCGGGACTTCTCGCTCGTCTTGCTTGTCACCTCGTGTCCTCTTTGTTATTTGATTCTATTCTTGCTCTGGAGTTCATGCTTCTAATTGGAATATGACAGACTCTCATGTTAATTGTTGACACTTGACTGGATGGGATTGTAAATTCTTTTATGTGACCAAGTATTTGTAACGAAATAAAGCTGGTATGAGTAGGTACAATGGCATTTCATTTCCAAAAGAAATGCCCTTACGTGGCAAGTTAAAAAGCTTGCAACCCCATGTTAATTCCTTTAACCTAATTTTAAAAATCTTTCTCCCCCAAAGTCTGTAAGTTTGGGAATGCCTATTGGAAGCAATAGCTTAAAATAATAAAAGATGCAGACTGAGGAGAAAAGAGACACAGCAGTCAATGAAATAATCTATTATCAAACTACGTTCTTGCACCCGCATGCATTTTTATGGGTAGGTTTTTCTGGGATAAAAATAGAAACATTGCAATTTTTTTTTTCCAGAAAGACATTTCTTTGTGTTTTATTCAGACCTTTTCATCTTAGGTACATATATTCAGTTACTGTGTCTTAGAATATAAATGCATATAAGTGTTAAACATATGGTTTTCTTCAGCATATTTCTGTATCTCAGCATGTAGTTAGTGCCACGTTTAATGTGTCTATAATCAATATTTGTTTATTTTTTGCTGGCGTTTCAGAATAATTCTTTGTATTTCTAGGCCCTTACATTTTTTTGTTTTATAAAAATAGAATATGAAGAATTCTACCAACCGCTGCATGGTAGAAATCATGCTTTCATAATTACCAGTAGATAGCGGTCCTCCACTGTCCATAAGAAGATGCTGTTTGCACCTATATTAGTGACAGCACTCTTTAGATTCTTCTTGGCTCTGTGCTGCTACTTGGACTTACTAGAATTTGCCAGAAGGAACTCCTAGCCCGAGACCACGTGCAAGTGAGGCAGATATATTTCCATGATCATGTCAGGGTGCTGGCTTGGCAAAGAGACAGGTCATCAGCTGTTTCATAGTCTACAGCTAGCATTAGTTCTTCTGTCACCTAGTCATGCGTCTCTATTCAAAGGTACAAATGCTGCCCTTTTCTTGATTTACCAAAACTAAAATGTGTGTGTGTGTGGGGGGGCAGTGTGTGCTGTGGGGGGTGGGAAGTGGAGGAGTCTTATTCAGAAAGTTGGATGGGGAGTGACACAGTACCTACATTTTATATCCAGGCTCTAAAGTGATCCTTCCTTTATTTATTTATTTATTTATTTATTTTTTGCTTTTTTGAGACAGGGTCTCACTATGCAGTTCAGGCTGGCCTTAAGCTCACTTTTGTAGCCCAGGCTGGTCTCGAACTCACATTGATCCTCCTGCCTCAGCCTCCCGAGTGCTGGGATTACAGGCGTGCGCCACCACGCCCGGCCTGATCCTTCCTTTAAACATTCTTTGATTCTGCAATTCCAATTTTTTTTCATTGAAAAATTGTCAAATCATAAATTTAACAATTTAAAATGAGCTTCACAAGAGAATATCGATTTTTCACTGGAACAGAAGGATATTGCATGACATGAGCTACAGTGCAGAGGAAATAATAAACTTCCTGTGCCACTACTTTAAACTTCTTCTTCTTCAACCTGTGAACTTGAACACAGTATTCTCTAAGAACAAGGTGACTTGTAGTGTTGTATTTCTGAGAGTGTCTTATGGGGCTCACTCCACAATAGACACCCTGAATTGATTTCCTGGGGCTTTCTTTTGCGTTTGTTTTCACATTGCCAGAGTTACAGCCAATACAAGGTGGAAATGCATTTCTTTCTATCATTTATAAAAATACAAAGCAGCCAAAAAGTGCACTAGCACAAATAAGTGGAGACGTGTCATACCCCATTCCAATGGCACAAATGTGGTGAGACTAACCTTATGTCATGGTTTCGGAGGACTTAGTCCACAGTGGACTGGCTCTGTGGCAGAAACAGTATCGCAGGAGGAGGTGATGGAGCAGAGCTGCTCGGGGCAAGGCGGGTGGAAACAGAAAGGAGCAGCTTCAGAGAGAGAAGGGGCGGGGGGCTGGAGCAGCCAAGGTCGCGTTTCAGGGACCCAGCTGTGCCCACCCAGCGCGTGCTGCACCAGCTTCCTGGGCAGCTCCCAAACTGGTCAGGGCAAACCCATCCACTGTGGCCATTTCTGGCCTATAGATGAGCTTATATTATTGAATTGTCAATTCCTACAGGATTACATTTGCTGTAACAAAGTGTTTTCGGTTTTGAAGAGCGACAAATACAGTATTAGGAATTACTGCTAAATAAGAATTTTAGCTAAAGGTCGCTGGAGTCTAGGATAGCAAGAATTGTCTGTAGCCAGGCAACAGGAAGAGGAGGACGCTCAAGCTTTTAGTGGTCTGAGTTGTCTCTATTCAAATGACTTGGTCAAGGTGAAGAACTGGCCGAGCCAACATTGGCATAATTGCTAGAGTGGAGGAAGCATACACACCTCTTCGAGTGGCTGAAATCAACACTTTCTTCACACTGCCCTTGTCCAGGCTTCTTTGGCCTTAGGCTTGGTAGCATCTCTAGCCAGGATTGCCTTTTGTAACGGTAGAATAACTGCCACTATGTTCCCAGTGTGCCTATGCGGTCCCCCCATGTCAGGTTCTGATTGTGCCCCGGGGTGGCCTCTGATCCTCAGGATTCCTGAAATCTGTTTGGGCTTTCTTGCTGAATTTGTTAGGCTCACTCAGTATTTAACAGAGCAAATTATGAAGCCAGAATTCTGAAGTAAGTGAAAGTTACAGGTACCATTTTACAAGGAAACGAACGAAACCATGAGTAAGGAAAGAGGAAAGGCGGGTTGCATTGATTTTAATGCATGTAGCTAATTGTAGTCTCAGATGCTTTTCATAAATACATGAGATACGAAGTGTAAGGGTAAGAAGAGTAAGCAAACACACCCTTGGGATAGATAACCAGTTCTGGTATGGATGGACTCCTCAAATATGTTGAATGTAGTTGGGCTCTTTTTCCTATTATGTTTTTTTTTTTTTTTTTTTTTTTTTTTTTTTTTTTTTTTTTTTTTTTTTTTTTTTTTTTTTTTTTTTTTTTTTTTTTTTTTTTTTTTTTTTTTGATGCTTAGGCTTTCGTATGTATTGGTTAGCTAATGACCTCACACTAAATGAAAATTCTGACCCTTGGAACCTTTGCATGTTCTATGGAAAAGGGGATCTTTGCAGACGAGAGCAAATTAAGGATCTGCGGATTGGGAGGTTATCGTGGATTATCTATTTTTGCTTTAAATGCAATTCCAAGTGTCCTTAGGAGGCAGAGGAGAATTTTGGCACCAAGTGGTCAAAGCCCCTGAAGATGGAGGCAGAGCCTAGAGGCTCCTGCCACAGAGGAACTTTAGCATCAGCTTGGAAGGCGATTAGCGGGGGATGGCTCGCACAGCGGCTCCCCCCACGGGACTGCAGCTCGGACCTCCCGACTCTAGACCTTGGCTTCCAGTCTGGGCCATAGTGAACTTCTGTTGTCTTTATCTGCCAAACTTGTGGTGATTTGTTACAGCAACTGCATGAAGTGTAGTAGAAGAGGAGAATGGAGCATCCATGTAGGAGGACGCAGCCATCAAGTTGAATTTTTTGAGCTTCTTTTTATTTACCTTTGCATCACGGACGCTGAAGCCTAGCGTGGTTTCTTTTCTTGCTGAAAGCACCCACCTAATAATGTCATTCGTCTTGGTATTCCCACTTTGACTATGAATTTGGCACCCAGTTTGGCTGCTTTATAATTGTCTGCACATTGCTTGGCACACAGTAGGTTCTTAGTAAATATTTCTAAGTGAGTACACAACTAAGCATGACTGTTTTCCTACTCGGGGCTTTAACCTGCTGTTCCCGGTCCTTTTCTCACTGTCTGTCTCGTGTTCTTGCCCTGGAGGGTGGGGAGGAATCAAGTTGATGAGATATAAAAAATGAATAATAACTACAATTTTCCCTATGAATAATACCAGTCCAGATGACAGATGGCACTTGAGTAGACTGATTGCATAATGAATATTAACTGGAACAATTCTGTTACATCTCTTAGAGAAGAGAGGCCGATTAGGACAAATCAAATGTATGTTAAGGATTTGTTAAAAATGTCCTTCAGAGTATGTTCTTAGGGTCTGTACAGATACAACTGAGATGCATCATGTGCCTTCAGTGTTCAGCTCTGCGTGGGTTTATAGAATGTCAGTGAGGCTTTAGGCCGTATTTCTAAAAATATTTAAAAATAAGCATTGAAACAAAAGTTGACGATGCAGCTGTCCATTGAAATTCAACTCCTTGCAGAAGGCTTAAGCATTTCTCCTCACCTGGAAGTAGGTTTATGCCTGCTTGTGCTTTGTTGAATTTTGATTTGAGGACATTATTTTTTTAAGACAATCAAGTAAACAACAGGGTCGATGTTCTTATTTATTTGATACAGGGTCTCGCTCTGCAGTTCAGGCTCCTAGTGGCCTGACTGTC
The DNA here is from genome assembly GCA_004027025.1 of Myocastor coypus. Classification (NCBI taxonomy): domain Eukaryota; kingdom Metazoa; phylum Chordata; class Mammalia; order Rodentia; family Myocastoridae; genus Myocastor; species Myocastor coypus. The sequence goes on along the minus strand of PVJA010002458.1, from coordinate 39,032 downwards.
TTGGTCTCCTGGGATTACAGGTGTGTGTCTCTGCAACTGCTTAGGGCTGCCAGCATGGTGTCTCTACTGTTCTGGCATGGCATATTGTAGGGGGGATTGAACTCAGGTCTTTGTGCTTGCCAGGCAGGTGCTTGAGCTGCAGAACTCTCTTCCCAGCTCAACATCATTGATATTCTTTCCCCAACTTTTTCTGATAGACCCTGGAGCACTGGGCAGCTGGCCATCACAGAACAGGTCTGTGAGCCCAGCACACTGGGAGGGTGAGGCAGAGTCACAAGACCAAGGACCACAGGGACAATCTAGCAATTTGGTGAGGTCCTGTCTCAAAAATAATAAAAGGGCTGTGGAAGTAGCTCAGGATGGAGGCTTCAGGTTTAATCTCCAGTGTGAAAAAAAAAAAAAAAAAAGTCAAGCAAGTAGAAGTACTTTTCTAATGGGTTAATGAATTCTGGTAAATCTTTAATGTGGGTTCAGAGTTTTAAATTTAGAAATATTAAAATTTCCCAAGCTCAGGCCACATTACATACAAATGAATCTCAGCCCCTTTGGTGAGTCAGAGGAATGAGTTCAATTTTGTTTGTTTTGGTGAAATTCCCTGTGGCTTTAATGACATTATCACAGTAAAGAAAATTAGGGCCTACTATGCAGTACATACTAAAGTTTCTACAGTTTCCATCCAGGCGCCTGTTCTGGTGGTGTTTTTGTCCTGAGGACTGATGGGTTTCGGCAGTTCCTCTCCAAACAATGCTTATTTTTGCTTTGAATGTTCAGCAAAGCTCAGGCATGGCAGCTCCACTCATTCGTAGCTTCAGTGAACTTAATTCTGACTCCCACATCTTGCCTGGTATCTGTGGACTGTGTTGTACTGTCTCAGTGATGTTTTGCTCTGGCTCAATGGGTAGGATGCAAGCCAGAGACGCTACACAGCCTTTCTTGAGCACAAATGTGACACTGCTGTGCCTTTAGCAAAGAGATCAATAGAGGACCGCAAGTCTGCAATCAAAAATGCATTGAAGTTCAAAGATGTGCGCAGAGGTGTGAGATGGAATTTTACTTCGTGTTTTATATAAACATCACTCACACCAAATCCAGAGGGTGGATGCGCAGGGCTCCCTGGGGCACAGTTGGGAAGCATCCTTGGGTGAGCGCATGTTCTTGTGGTCACAGAGCCATCTTTCTCATCTTGCAGAATCCTTGGCTGTTACCCAGGTGGAGCTGTGAAGCATAGTTGGTCAAGGAAAGAGGGATGATGGCCACACACGAGTTCCATTTTTAGAACTTTCAGTCGCCAACGTGCTGTTTTTCCCTCACCCCTTGTCAAGGGAAGGGTTCCATGCTATGACAGCCGTTGTAGCTGCTGTATGGGGAGGTGAGATCCTAGCTGGCGGTGTGAGGAAGGGTAAAGCTGGGGAGCAAAGGCTTCTGCAGTGACGAGGCTGATGATGGTCAGGGGAGGTCATGGCTTGTGACCGGCACTGCTGAGGACGGCAGGCAGAGGCCGTCTAGGGAGAGGCCCGGAGCCTTTCAAGGTGCTTTCTTTGGTGACAGAGTTTGGAGAAGTCTTTTTCCCATCAGGTGCCTGCTGCTGAACTTGCTGTGAGCATCCGTATCCCAGTGTAGGACACTGCACACAAATGTAAGAGTGGAACTTACCTGTTTTAAAGCAATGCCTTAGTTTTTGGGAGACAGGTCTTCTTATTCAGCATGCTTATCAGAAAGAAGAATACCTGGCACCCCAACTGGCTGGCCATAATCACACACAGCGGGATTTTTATGAGCAGCAGAAAGAGTAGTGAAGATTATGAGCCAACAAAGGTAGCTGCTGTTTAGACTTGACCTTTGGTACGGGAAACTGACATTCCCTCTTAATTTATGATTTTAGATCTGCCCTTGGATTTATTTTATCTATGTTCAGTGAGAAAAAGTTCAAAGTTCCTCATCATTCTCTTTTTTTTTATTTGTTTGCTTTTTATTTTTTTAATGTACAGGCAATTCTTTCTTTTTCAGGTAAACTACTGGTTTTTAGATAATTTTCAAGGACAATTTTTGCTTGACAAGTTTTTGTGTATAAGAGAATCTCATTTTAAGTGCTCTTGTCCTGGAGAGAGGCAGTGTCTGCTCGGACTCATTTGCATCCAGCTGACAGGAGAAGGACCAGCACCCACGAGCCGCACGCACGTTAGTCCATGCAGTGCCTCCTGCACGCAGTTTATTTCCAAGCATTTTTAAGAGGTGTTAGTCCAGGGAGATAGCTCAGCAGTCTAAGCAACTGTCTGGCAAATGTGAGCCCCGGGGTTTGATTCCCAGTACCACATGCCCTGCCTGCCCTGCCTGCCCTGCACTGCCCTGCCCTGGGCCCACTGAGCTGGCCACTGAAACAGGACATGGAGGCATAAGCCAGTAATCCCAGTGCTTGGGAGGCTGATAACAGCAGGATCACTACACATCTGAGCTACATAATGAAGCCCTGTACCAAATACATGAAAAAGTACATAGAAAAGAGGTGTTATTAGATTGATCCGAGACTGAGACCATGCCAAGAGTGGTATTTATGAGGCCATGAATGGCTTGAGTCTTTTTATTCTTGTTTTCACACAGGATGGAGAAGGCATGGTTTCCATGTGAGATCTGACCATGGGGACGCTAGCAGTGCTGAGGCTTCGACACCACCCACGGCTCATGACACCCAGAGTGTGCCAGGCACATCCTTCTTAGAGTCAGTGGTTGATAATGAATATCTAGCAGCTGAGTCCCTTGAGGCCTGTTAATGGATTATCCATGATGGAGGTTTAGGTGGTGGTGGTTGACCTGCTGCCTTCTCTACAGTCCCTGGGATCATTACCCTTTTGGGTGGCCAGGGAGCAGAAGTAACAGTCCTTGGTGTGGTCACTGAATCGAAGAGGCGGGCTACTTTTGCCACGGGTTCATTGCTTTCTCATTAACTGCAAGAACTCTGGCCAGCTGTGTAAGAGGTAAGTGGGCTTGGCCAGACCTTGGCTCCCCTGGGCTTCCCCACTCTTTGTACCATTTGGCAGCCTTTTCTGGAGTATAGCAGGGAAAGAGTCCTTGTCTGATACCCGATAGGACAGATCAAGTGCCAGCACCCGTGATGTGAACTAGGGTTTCGGGCGGGACTGCTGTGTACGTTCAGCAGTGTCTTGGTCACAGTTCTCATGGCTGGCACGCAGCACCTGACACTCACAGCTCAGAGAAGTGGGGGCTTAACTGGACTCTCCATCTGCAGCGGATTCAGTGTATAGCCAGCTGGCTCCCAGGCAGGGCGGGGGCAAGAAGGAGGAGGGGGGAGGAGGAGAAGCAGTAGCTCAGGGCATGGTACGCAGGAAGCAGAAAGGGAAAGGGGGGGCTGGGGTGAGGATGTAGACTGTTCTAGGCCCGCACCCCTGTGACCAGGCTCCTCGGCCTGGACTCCATCTCCTAACGGTGCATCAGCTCAAGGAATCAGGCCGCCTCCCACTCTTGGCAGCCATCCAGCCATGAATCCTAGCAAGCAGAAGAGGCCACTCCTTGATCACCCTTGACCAAGGGGAGAATGTGGGCCTGTTGGCTAACCTGAGAGTGGGAGTCGGCCTGGAATCCATAGCACAGGAAGGGGTGGTGGGGACACTGGAGAGGAAGGGCTGCCCTGAGTCCCAGAGAGCAAAGGCAGAGGAGAAGGGTGAAGACTGGCTCTTACTCCTGCTGACAGTCTCGCGCTCATACTCTGAGGGCTGGGAGCCCAGGCTACTTCCCTTTTATGCAGTAGATCCCTTTACACCAATGAGGGAGAGGCCAGGTGGCTGGGCTCTAGGAAATGCCCTTGACAGAAATGCCAGTCTTCTCCAGGTGACCCTGCTTGCATGGACTTTGCATATCACAGCGCAAGGCAGTGGAAAGCTTATTAAAGCTACTCCCTGAACTCTCTCCTTTTGCAAATGTTGGAAGTGTGCCCCAGGGTTGTTTTGCCAGCTTAGTGTCAAGCTAGGCACCCAGATTCTTCATTGAGAGTGTGGGGGGAGGGGTTAACCCCCTATGTGCCACCCTCTCCCCCCAGCTAGTGTTGATTGCTGATGGGGCAAGTCTAGCCCTCCCAGAAATGACTTGACCTCTGCCCCTTGCTGCTCTGTTTCTTAGCTGATAGAGTGAGATGGTACAGACTACGTGTAAAAATGCCCGTGCAAGTGTTTAAGAGTCTTGGTAGACCATGAAAGCTGAGGAAATACGAGCGCTGAGATCATGTCATGTTTGTGTTCCCTGTGGCTGATTTATGCCCTTAGCAGGAATTTTGGTGAAATGTTTTTAAATAAAGTGTAGAGATGGCCTCTTATGAAAATGTAGTGAACTGTAGATTCAGCCACCTGTACAGATGATGCCGCAGGGACGCGTTGTTATGATTAGGGACTCGGGAGGTCTTTCCATCGAAGGACTTTAGTTAGTCATATTCCAGAGAAATAATCCGGTACAGTACGGTTTTTATGATGTCTTCAAACCACAGAATTTTGGCACTTCAACAGATACAGTGTTCACATTCTCTTAGGCCTTGAGTTGTAAGGAAGGAAATAAGCCAGAGAGATTGAGCGACATTTCCAAGATGGAGCCAATCTTCATGCCTGTCTCCTCGCTGTACCCAGCTACTTCAATTCTAGGTAGCTGCGATGATGAGAATTTCACTCGCCACCTTTCAAGTGGATGAGAAGTACTGAACTGAAATTTTAGATAGATTAAGAAATGCTTTCGCGAGGTGTACTTCCTTCACGTTGGAGAGATTAGAAACTTGAGAGAGGGAGTTGGGAAGAAGCTCAAAGCCCATCTGTGATGATCCTGTTTTGTAAAGGGAAGTGTGTGTGTGTGTTTGTGTGTGTGTGTGTGTGTGTGTGTTACTCTGAGTCTTGAGGTTGTTTAAACTTTTTGTCCTTCAATTGAGATATTTTTTTTGTTATAGATCCTTTTTCCTTTCTTTATTTTGGTTATATTTAAGATGGATGTCAAATAATTTCAGGAAATGGAAGCATCAGACTTGTAACTATTGGTGAAACCCCTTCTGGACTGGTGTGTCCACAGGTGTGAAGTGTGTGCTATTCTAGACTCTGGACTGTGATCTTTCTACAGATTTTTTTTTTAGCGTTAACTGATGGCATATTAATTTAAAAGTAGTAAATCGGAAAGTAATAGAAAATAGTAAAATTAAGTACATGAAAATCATGGGATGAATCTTATCTGATCATCCATGACTTGTACCACCTAAGTAACCGAGTGCTATGCATTAGGAGACAGATAACTGCGTGTTCAGAGAATATGGAAGGTGGATGTGGTGACTCACAGTTGTAACCCTAGCACTTTTGGAGGCTGAGGCAGGAGGATCAAAAGTTCAAGTCCAGTCTAGAAAAGTTAGCGACTAAGTGAGATCTGATCTCAAAAATTCAAAAATTCTCTAAGAAATGCACAGGTATGTAGTTTAGTGGAAAGGTACTGGGTCAGTACTGAGCACCAAGCCAAGCTGACCAAGCAAACAAAAATTGCAAGAAAGTAAAACAGCTGGGAAGACCCGCAAGATAAAACATGAGCTCAGACTGGATGATGTTAGGGTCGGGGCTGCAGCTCAGGGGCATAAGCACCTGCCTGACAGCGACAAGGTCCTGAGTTTGATTTCTGGTACCAATAAATAAACAGATGGAATTGTGATTTTTCTTTACTTGAACCTCCCTACAGAGCCATAAAATCAAGAGAAAAATCTCTGCAAAATAAACTTGATTCGAATCCCCAATTTCAAAAACCTGTGCTTGGGACACAAATTTGGTTATTTCATTTAAGAATGGTCTTATGCAAGTATTTCCTCCTAACAAATAGCTGGAGATGGGCTTCTGATTGGTTAAAAAAATCCTCCAAGACTAGGAATTGAATGTCTGCATTGAATTTTTATGTATGAAACTTTAGCAAGGAAAAGTCTCTACTTTTAAGTACTGAAAGGCAGTATGGGACATAGAGCATTATTGCTCTAAAATGTATACAAAAGCATGATTTTTAAAAAAGATTCTGATGTATTAAAAGAAGGTGGTTCAGCTATGGGTTTTAAAGAATTGGGGCAAAAAGCAGAGGGACCTGGGTTCGATCCTCAATGGTTTTTAGCCAGGTACGTCACCGGAGACTTGATTTGGAAAAGAAGTGACATCGACAGGTGACCTAAAGATGTCTCTGCAAATCTGTCATCATTAGTAGTTTCAGGCAGGTGTCAGAGATCAAGATGGACCAAGAGCCTAAGAGCTTTACTGATGATATGTGTAGGAATCAGAGTTTGAGAAAAAGGCATAAAACTTGATTTCTCAGGAAAGAGCAATTCTGTGTAGACACAGGGCATGAACAAAGAGGTCACTGGCAGGGGAAGTTTCAAAATTTATGATTCCATTAATACAAAAGTAATGTTGTTTACTACAGGGGAATTGAATTAGGGATGAGATCAGAAGATTTGGGACAGCCATGGGAATTAATTTCTGCGCAGCTAGAAGCCCGTTGAGCACAAATACGATGTCGCTAATGCAAATGAAGTGAAGTAGGTGTGTTGAGCTGTGAACCATGAGGTAAGTACGACTGAGGAGGAGGAGCCAGCAGCAGTGGTAACTAGGACAGCGTGCTGAGCGATGGAGCGAGCTGTGGTGGGACTGGTATCCTGGTTGCAGAGCGTGGGATGTGGGAAGGAAAGAACCGCCTGAACAGGCTGCTGGAAACCAGCTGGGGTTCAAGGTTGAGAAAACCAAACTGGCAATTTTGGGGGCTTGAGTTAATAAGGCTTGCTTGGCCTGTGGCCCTGGGAGTGGGAGCGCCTCACAGGAGAGGCGAGTCAGCACCTTCACTTAGGGAAGAATGTGCCAGGGTGGGTCGGATCCTTGGGGTTTCAATTTGGAGAGTGATGAGGGAACAGGGGGCTTGTTTCTGAAAGTAACTGTGTCCCTGTTGGTCACCAGCAGACAATGGGTCACCCCATGGCTTATACCCCATGCTCACGGGCAGAATGAGGATGAATCAGAGTGGAGTGGGACCAGCCGTTCTCTGAGGAACTGAGGGACTGAGGGGCAGGATCACCCTCTGAGCGCATCTTGGCATCTGGTGCTGTTCAGCACAGGCTCTTGCTTGTAGGGCAGGTTCCAGTTGTCCTCCCTGTCCTCCGGCTTCAGGACAATCCTGCTGTGCCAGGAATTATCTGGTGCCTGTGTGAGTTTAGAGGATGCAGCTGGATTCCTGAAGCCTGCCCCATGCCAGTGAATCTCATCCCTGCCTCTGCTAGCTCATTTCTATTCCTCTCAGCAGCTATCCTTGTTCCTTTAGATTTTGTTTCTCTTCTCAGGAATGCTTTTGGGCCTTTTTCCAAATCAAAACTTATACATTAGAAGCAGATATAAACTGTTGACTACATCATATCTTTTGATGTCCAAGCAGTTACTGAAATATGTATTTTCTACTGTCTTCATGATCTGCCTACCTGACAAAGGATACATGTATACTCACGCATCACCACGGAGAGATAACCTATCTTCAGAATGGTAAAGGGGAAGGAAGATATATTACATTAGGACAGTAAGTTTGGTAAGGTTGAGAACCCCTCACTGGATGGTGTCCAAGGCTTCTAGGCCAGGCAGCTCTCACAGCTCAGCTCCATGAGCGTAGAACAGAACTATAAAAAGATAGGCTTTCTGTTGTAGTGGAAGGGGTCAGCGACTGGCACTGTTAGGTCGCGGAGTATAGAAACCACCAGTTCTGAACCCTGGAAGTCCTAGAGCAGGTGGAGACAAGGGCAAGAGGGACCTTGAGAAGGAGCCAGGAACAGGGTGCTCGTGGGGGTGAGCAGCTATAGGGAAGGTGGGGGCCCCGAGGCCTGAATATGAAGTGAAGAATGGTCTCGCTATGCAGTTCAAGCTGACCTTGCGCTCAGGGCAAGGTAGCCCGGGCTGGTCTCAAACTTGCAATGAGCCTCCTGCCTTAACCCGAGTGCTGGGATTACAGGTGTGTGTGACCACACCTGGTGAGCTCACACATTTTTAGCAGGGTCTGCGTGAATCTATAATGAAATCATCCTTAGAAGAGAAAGCTCTTTCAAATAATTTTTTTTAAAGAGTAAAAATTAGAATAAAGAAAAATTGCAAATGATGCAAAATTTCACTTAACAAAGTAATATGAATTTCACTGTATTTGTTTTAATACTTGTGTTGTCTTCAAACCAGTTATTCATAATATCAGATACATGCATGTAAAATTGGAAGATGAAAGAAAATGAACAAGAGGGGCCTGGCTCAGTAGAATAAGTGCTTGCCTGGCAAGTGCAAGGACTTGAATTCAATTCCCAATTCTGCAAATAAAATAAAGTAAAGTAAAATAAAATAAAATGGATGTATAAAAATTAATGAGAAAAAAATACTATTGAAAAAAGGAGACAAAATAAATTAAAGCATTAACTGCTTCTTTCCATAGGCAGTAGATGAAGCTATCCGTACCTGTATCCCTCTATCCTGAAAGTTTATTTTGCTTTATAAGACTATGCTACCGCCCATCATTGGTGTAATCATTCTCTTTTGAAACGCAGAGACTGTTAACTGCTCTGGTGGTCTTCCCTTCTATTTGAGCAGACTTGTTCCTACATCAGTTTTGAATTACACAATCTCTTTCTTCCATTTGTAAGCTTGCATCATGTGTTTAAAGAATATTTAGAATGCTAAGTAGCGCAGGCATCTCTAGACAGCGTGAGGAAATGGGAGTGTCAAAACACGAAACCTCCACTGAGCCACAGGCTTCCTTGGTTTATTCTCTTTTTTAAAGTTTGATTTTATTTTTTATTTTATTTAAAAAAATTTTTATTTATTATTTTTATTCTTGTTTCAGAACCTTTGTTTGTTTATTCACTCATTTTTTATGGCCAGCTCAGCCCGCCCCGAGGGCAGGGCTGGCATAGCATGTGGTGCTGGGGATCGAACCGCGGTCCCTGAAACTGCCCAAGCTTCCCCAAGCAGGCGCTTCAGACCACTGAGCCATCCTGCCGGGCCATAAAGTTTGATTTTAGATCAGAGAAAGGTTTAACTTGATATCTCACATTTAACACATGTCGTGGTTACACACCTAACATTCTTAGGGGCTATTCTGGAATCAAGTTGAAGGGCAATTTTAATAAAACTATCCATATTTCAGTGTAGAAAACGTTGCTCTCTATAGAAAGGAGAAAAATTAAAGTATGAAATAAACAGTCAATTGGAAAGGAAAAAAAATGTTTTTTTTTTTTACTTGCAGCATATTAAAAAGAATTGGCAAAGCCCAAACTAGGTGCATGGTAAATATATTTGCCCTAACTTGTATAGTATTTTTCCACTGTAGAAAATGTAGAGACTATTGCAAAGAACAGTTAAACAATACATTACTTTTTGAACCAAGGCCTAAAGATAGTTTCATCAGTATCTGGGTGCATGTTACGTATTGTTCGTTTTTGCTCTTTAGAAAATTCTTGTTAGACGTAGCTCACGTTGGTTGGAGTACTAAGTCCACAGAAGATCATGAGGGAGGGATCTGTTCTTGGGAGCCCCTGTCGTGAGCTTATTAACCTGTTTCAGTTTTTTATCATGCTGCTTACTTATTGATTATCTACAGTGTAGCGCAGGTTTGCTGTTGCTAACCCAAAATGCTTCAGATCACATGTTTTCAGTTTTTGGAGTCTGTGTTCTGTAATACTTGCCTAGATGTTACTTTCAGGTTAAACATTTTTTTTTTTTTTTTTTTTGTGGGACCAGGGTTCAAACTCACGACCTTGCACTTGCCCAGCAGGCACTTGTGCCTCGGAGCTATCTCCCCAGCCCCTAGGTTAAACATTTTTAATTTGAAATTCTGAAATCCAAAACGCCCCCAAATCTAAAACTGTTTGAGCCGTTGTCCCCTTTAGATTTCACGTTTTCGGTTTGGGTGCTCAACCTACATGGGCTCTTTCCATAAATTCCTTCCTGCTCTCATGACAGGCGAAGTGGGCCTTGTTATTTTACTTCTCGGATAAAGAGATGGGTGTTCAAAAGGCTGGTGGCTTTGTCCCACGTTCTGCTTACAGTAAACTGTGAGGTTGTTGAATTCCAAGACAGCTGTAATTCCCCTGCAAGGCCACTGGGTCCCTGGAAGGAGCTCACCTCCACTCTGCGTGACCAGAGAGGTGGGACCAGAGCAGCAGCAGTTCAGAGGTTGAACTGAGGACAGCAGGGCTGGGCGTGGGGGAGGGGAAGTGGGCGGGGCGACGGAGAGGCCAGCTGTGGGGATGCGGTCCAGGTGCTTCAGAGAGGAAGGGGGAACAGCCTGGGAGGGAGGACGGGGACTGACCACTGACTGAGCAGGCCGCACATTAGGGTTACAGCCGGGACTTCAAGCTTTATAGGGGGAGATGTACTGAGCCCGCAGCGTGTTCATTTGGATGGTGGGAAGTTTGGGTCAACTGGTGGCTTGAGGATACTGCCTGGACGCCGAACGTTGTTGCACCATGACTCAAGAGTGCGGTTCTATAAAAGTGGTTGTCCTCAATAAGCGTGGTTGGAGATCCCCTGTTGGCGTTGTCCCGGCTTCAGAAACAACTTCCTCTCTGGCTGCAAGGACTGTTTGAATCAGATGAGCTTACCGCGCGCTCCTGCGAGAGGGGACAGGTGGTGACTAGGGAATTTAAGGACATGGCTGTCTCTAAGTTAGACTTGCATTTATTTCCAAGGAGGTTAACAGGAGAGAGGAAGAAGACTGCAGGGAGTCGTCGGCCTGCTTCTGCGTGCACGTTTTTACTTCCGTTTGAGGTGGGCGTGTCTTTCTTCCCTTCCATGGACAGGGAAGAATGACACTGTCCTCCGCTTGCTTTCCTCTGTCCCCTTGTCTCGTCACCCTCTTGTCATGCTTTCTAACTCTTGTCCAGGCACATTTCTCGGTGCCCAGGAACCTTCTTCCTCTTGGCCAGGAGCCCAGGCAGACATTGCCAACCTCGTGCCCTTGGCCGGGAGCCTGCGGAACCCGCTGCGGCTGTCGATGGTTCCTCTTTGCTCTGTATCTGTTGCCTTCCGCCTGGCAGATGGCGACCCGAGAGGAATAGCCAGTGCCCTGGCGGGGGCTCCGGGTCGCCCTAAATGCTTCCTCCATGAGGTCTCTACTCACGGCACAGCCTTGCCAGGAGAGAGCTTCCTTGCAGGGCACTTGGGATGTCTTTGTTTTGATGTAGGCCAGGCTAATGTCAGACTCCATACTCTAAGTTTTAAATTATTTTAAATCTGTACTCTGCAAAAAGCATTTTGTTAGAGGCATAAGGAGCTGCTGGTTTATGGTCCTAATAGGGGTAGTAGTTTGTTTCTGTCCCTGAGAAGTACTGAGATGCCCCTGCTCTGAAAATATCACTGTGATTTTTGAGAACATTAAGCAATAGAACCTGAAGATATTATCTTAGTGATTCTATTGGAAAAGTTCTTGCTCTCTCCCTCTCCCCCCGTCTCTCTTTCTTCTGTTCTCCCTCTCTCCCCATCCCTTTCTCTCTTTGTCTCTGTGTCTGTCTGTCTGTGTGTCTGTCTATGCGTCTTGTCTGTCTGTCTGTCTACCCTCTCCCCTTTGGGTGCTGTGGGATTCTTTACTTTCCAGAGTAGGAAGGAATTTATTTTTTAATTTAGAAGAAAAAGAAGTACAAATGAGTTTTAAAATAATTATAATAAGTATAGTGTTAGGTTTATTTATTTATTTATTTATTTGTTTGTTTATTTATTTTATGGCTGGCTCAACCTGCCTTGGGGTGGGGCTGGTGCAGCATGTGGTGCTGGGGGTCGAACTGTGGCCCCTGCTGTTGCCTAAGCTTTCCTAAGCAGGTGCTTTAGACCATTGAGCCATGTCTCTGGCCCCAGTGTTAGGTTTATTGACATGGATTACTTTCGACATTCTGTGAGAGTAGAAATTTATGTTCTTACCAGTGGAATACTGGCACATGCATTGGCTGGCTCAGTATAAGATCTACACCTCATGCCTGACTCAAAGGACGGGCTGCTGTTGTGTATTTGCAAAGAAGAGGCCATGGTTCTACTAGGCACAGGACAGCAGAATGGGGTTTCGTGTCAAGAAGGACTTATGATGTCATTTGTGGGGCAAGATGGACACACATGTAATGATTAGCAAACCGGGCAGGGCACTTACAGCTTCACACTTGTTTCGAATCTCAACCCCATGTTTTGAAAGGATTTGTCTCTGTCTGTGAGTATGTGTGTCCAGTCAGGGTGTAAATCAGTCGCAAGGGGATGCCTTGGAAGAAGTTAACTGAGAACAGAGGAAGCTAACCCAGCCATCAGAGTGCAAAGGTTGCTGGGACAGGGCTGCTAGGATGGCGGTGGATGATGAGGAGAGGGCCAGGGCTGGCCTCAGTGATGTAGGAGAGGGGGCTCCAGGGTGCTCCACAGGGGCTGAGGAGCAGTCGGTGTAGTGTCATGGCACTCCAACACTTGCTGCTCTTTTTGGTGTTCCCATAGGAGCACCCATTCTGGGAAATCCCTCCTTCCTGAGCTGTGCTTAGCGCTGAGTGCCCCTCCCTGAAAGAGAGGGCAGTGCCCAGCACTGCAGGCTTCAGGGGTGAACACAAGTGGCTCTGCATCTGGTCCATGGGAAAGCAGCATTTGGAGCATAATTCTTGGTTGTATGACATTGTGGAAGGCACCCAGGGGGCTTTCAATCAGTGTCCTTCTACTTGGTCAGTGTTAAGTTCTATAACTTGTTATTAGAAGCCTTGATAAAAATAGATATGTGGCATTTGTCATTGTTCTCTGCTTGAAGAAAGTTGCAACATCCTATGAGCACAGTCTTGTGGCTCATCGAGTTCCCAAAGCGGGTGGCATGGTTGGTTCTAACTTTCCAGGTGAGACAGCAGAGACCCAGGAAGCTGTGTAACATGGGCAAAGTCCACAGAAGACAAACCACGTGGTCACAAATGGCACCGCCCTGTATATAGCTTGGAGTGCTTTCTTAGGGAAGGATTTTTCTGAAAACAGCTCACTTGAGCTTTGTCTCTTATCCGATGAGGAGCTGATGGGGCTAGACTGTGGTAGGTTAGGATGTGGACCTTAAGGTGGTCTCCTGGCCCTTGGTTAGCTTTGCATGGCTGTTTTGTGCCCATGGGGAAGAGAGTGGATATCAAAACCAAGCAAGTGTTTACAAGAGTGGAGGGGTGGGAGGGAAGAGGCCTCATACTCCTAAAAAGTACCTGGCTGTGTTGGGAGTTCTGTTGGCCACATCTCCAGGTTCTTATGGTGCCTTGGACACTCTCTGCACATATGTGCACACGGCTTAGCCTGCCTTCTCCGCTCCTGCACCTTCTTTCACCTGACCTGGGACACCCTGCAGGAGCCCTACCCACAACCTTGTACCCCACCTGATTGATTTCCCTAGCACTTGTCGATCTTTTTGTTTACTTGTTTATTTTGTGTCCCTGTCCCTCTCAGCTTCACAAAAGCAGTGGCTTTGTCTTGTTGGCTGTTGTCCCCAGGACTTGGAGAACACTTTGTACATTACGAATGCTCAGAACTCGTGCTGGGTGAGTGGACATGAAGACAGGGAGGTTCAGAGTCCTAGATAATGTATCCAAGATTCTGCGGAAAAGGATGAAGCTAGGTGTCAAATTCTGGTGCTGGCAACTCTCACGGCACCCGGACCCTGCTCCCCATTGCCCTCATGTCCCCCTGCCTGGCAAAATTTCTATATTTTGACACCAGTTGAATAAAAAAAAAAATGTGTTCTGATTTTTTAGTTGGAAAACAAACTTTTCTAATTTATAGATGAGGACACAACCACGGTTCACTCCTGCTGCATTCACTTCCTCCTTGTTAAAGCAAGACTTTCTGGGTGTACAAGTCACTTGCCCATCATCAGGGGTGGGGGTGGCATAGCAGGGCCATGCTATTGTAGCGCCATAACATGAATGGAGCGGGACAGGCAGAGTAACTCAGATGCACTCAGGGGCAGCACGCATCCAGCAGGACTAGAGGCCGGGTGTGGGCAGGAGGTGCTCCATTCAGAGGGGCCAGGCCCCTAGCACCCACACCTGCTCACAAGAGGCCAAGGCGGTAAACAGTCTAAGAATGCTGACAGCCCCTTGTCAGACAAAAGCAGCGCTTCTGCCAGCCAGGTCTCCCCCATGGACCCCGAGTTTGCGAGCACTGAGGTCTTTTTTTTTTTTTTGTCTTTTTGAGCCAGGGTCTCACTATGCAGCTCAGGCTGGCCTTGAGCTCACTTTTGTAGCCCAGGCTGGTCTTGAACTTGCACTGATCCTCCTGCCTCAGCCTCCCGAGTGCTGGGATTACAGGCGTACGCCACCACGCCCGGCTGCAGTGAGGTCTGAGATGTCGTTAACAAGCCTTTTCTTTTCCACAGGTATCATCTCGGTACTGGGGGGCGGGCTGTGTGGGAGAGGAGGTGCTGTGGCTTCAATGCCGCCGATTGTTCTTTGGACCAGCCTTCCGGATCAGTGGGCTGAGCTGTCAAAGTCCACAAAAGGAAAATAACGATCCATAAAAGAGAATTAATCGTCTGCCTTTACGACCCTTGTGATAAGGTTGACAGGTCATATGTTTTCGCTGTGTGAATGCCATCTGTCCCAATGGGGGTTCCTTGGTTATGCCACTTTCTGCCTGGGAGTCAGGAGACCTGCTTAGGGCTTTGACACAGGTATGAAATGGGATGGTGTCAACTGAGAAAAGCACCCATTTACAAAATTGTATTATACTAACACTTCAATAGGTAAAAACCAGATTTTGAGGCCTGGTACACACCAGGTGGGATTTTGTGCAAGAATTTTGAGCCTGGCTCTTTTCTTCCTGCCTGAAAGTCTTGCAGTGTCACTACGGACCCCCTGTGCTTACCCCTTTCTGCTTTTGAGCACAAGGACAACCACAGCATATTGGCTACCTCTCCTCACTGATTGCCTTGTGAAAAATGATTACATGTAATATTCTCTGGAGTTGTTTTGGCTCTAGAATCCATCATGCATCGAGTTACCCATGCTCAGGATGAATTTCAAATCTTTTTTTTTTTTTTTTGTCTTTTTGAGTCAGGGTCTCACTATGCAGCTCAGGCTGGCCTTGAGCTCACTTTTGTAGCCCAGGCTGGTCTTGAACTCGCACCGATCCTCCTGCCTCAGCCTCCCGAGTGCTGGGATTACAGGTGTGCGCCACCACGCCCGGCTCAAATCTTTTTGTTTTATGGTGAATAGGAGCATAGCTCTGAGCTCCTTGGCCTTGGTTGTACCCTGCCTGTTGGATCCCTGTTGACTTATTTCTCTAAGCCTCAGTTTCCTCATTTGCGAGGGGGGAGGCGGATAACAATCATATCCCCCTCTTGCTCTCGTTGCCATTTGTTGTCGCTGGCAAGTTATCCAATGCGCCTTTGTGCAGCGCAGCACCTGGGCAGGAGTAATGAAGCGTCAGTGAAATGAACGTCTGCAGGGGAAGTGCAGCGTCAGGGTTCTCTCTTTTTCCCAGTAGGTTTTAGGCTTTGAAACGCCTTACTCTGAGTTGTGACGTGTTGGAAACAGGAGC
The DNA here is from genome assembly GCA_004027025.1 of Myocastor coypus. Classification (NCBI taxonomy): domain Eukaryota; kingdom Metazoa; phylum Chordata; class Mammalia; order Rodentia; family Myocastoridae; genus Myocastor; species Myocastor coypus. The sequence goes on along the minus strand of PVJA010002458.1, from coordinate 23,487 downwards.
GGATGGGAAGAGCCGAGGCTATGCTCACTGCTGGAGTCAGAGGCAGCGTGTCTCTTGGTGTGTGAACAGTGCCTGGTGCTTAAGGAGCAGACACCGCTGCTGCTTGTAGCTCTTGACTAAGCAGCTGACCTTGCCGGCGTGGCTGGACAGTTGCGGCTATGGACCCTGTGCCGTGGTCTGGAAAGGGGATTCCGTGTGTGCGTGGACATCGGGCAGCTTTGCTGTAGAGCCTGGCGTTCATGACCTAAGGTGCCGCAGTTGCTCTCCTGGGCTAATACGAGGGGTCTCTGCAGGGGAGGAACAAAAGCACCCCTGCAGATCCGTGCTGTCGTGTCGTTCAAGGAAAGAGGCTGGCGATAGATTAATTGCACCCACTTCAGGCAGAGTGCGTGCGCGGACACTGAGGGTTTGTTCCGAAGAACTGGGAAGTGGGCACCGGGCTCAGTGGGCCCTTCACAGTGGGCTGCCATCACTGCTGAAAGAGCAGCCTGTCCTAGCCTGCTCGCTTTGATCTTCGGCCAGATTTGTATCCATGTGCCCCGGCTTGCACATGAAAGAGCTCAGCTTGCTCTTCCTGACTTCGCTTCTGTGACCTACAGTAAAACCATTTAAAAATGCATCTGAAGGCTTTTGCATGGGGTAGTCATTACGCATGGTGGTGGTTAATCGTTTGTTATCCAGTGAGAAGCGTGCTGAGGGGCCTGTCCTTCAAGGAGTGGCAGCGCGCGTGGATTGTGAGAAGTCCTCGTGCTTGGAGAGGCATTGGCGTTCAGGGGTGTGTGTGTGTGTGTGTGTGTGTGTTGGCAACAGCATGCAGCCATGACAGCATCACCTGGGAAACAGGACGCAGACAACTGCCTTGTGGACTTGAAACTCAACTCTGAGCAGCTATGGGATTCTGAACAAAACTTCAGGGAAGCTGTTCCCTCAGGTAGGCCGGTGGGCTGAGAAGGCCGGGTGGGCCAAAGGTGGAGAGCAGAAGAGAAGCCTCCCGTGTCCTTCTGTCACGGTCTCGGGAGAGTTTGGAGGAATATGCAAGTCCCGCCGCTGCCACCTTGGGCTGTGGACAGTCACAGCCGGGAGCCTTTCCAGAGGCTCTGTTCTCCAGTTCTTTCTCCATCATTCAGTTGAGGAGGCCGTGGTGTACCCTGGCACAATGGTTGTCGGTAGGCGGGTGGCCCTGGGAAGCCAACCTTGCATCCAGACCTCCTGGGCCCTGCCTCTGCTTCCGTTCTTGCCGTCCCATCAAGCATAGCCTTTGTAGCTTTCTTAAAAGTAGTACATACTTATTAACAAAATCCCAGAGAAGAAAGAGGAAGTGTAAGCAATAAAGAGAATCACTTAAGGCTATCAAAGCAGCCACTATAAATACTTTTATATTCATCTTATTAACAAATTAGCAGCCTATCACACATCGTTTTGTATCTCAATTCTTAACGTCCCATCTACCGCCGCTTCCACATCTAATTGGAAACATCAAGTTTGCTTTTGCTGTCCCGCAGCCCTGAATATTAAGAACTGTGAGCATGAGTTGTTCTTAGCCACAGGTAGAAGCTCTTTACAGATTTACTGTGGATTTCCACAGTGGCCTTTTCCATTTTCATTTCCTTTTTCTCCTCCTATGACATCCATTGTTTACCTTGATGATTCTTTATTTCAGCTTCATCCCCACAGCCTTCTCCATTCCACACGCAGCTTCCTTTGTCCTGTATGAATTTGTTTTCTGTGGGTAAGCTCCTTTCACTCCCGTAGCCTCAATGCTAATGATGTCAAATTATCTCCCAGCCAGTACCTCTTTCACAAGCTCCTGATCTGTTTTCCAATGCCTAGAGCAGCTCTTCTCTAACTTCCTTGCACATGGGGTCACATGGGTATCCAGCTGAAGGGCACACTGAGATTGAGCGGCCTCAGATCCTGCTCTTTTGACAACCTTGATGTGTCATGCTGCTGTTGTGTAGGGATAAGGGTGCTCCCCAGACAGTGGGCGCGTCAACAGGAGAAGAAGCCTGCAGACAGGTTTACAGGCATAGGGGCGTGACAGGACAGTGACGAGGAAGGAGGAATAGGAGCTTGGGTGGCTTCTTTACAGGGGAGGACAAGAGGGACTGTCGGGTTTTTGCAAGGGGAATAAATGATCCTTTTAGGGAAGACAGGGAGGCTCGAAGTGCATGTAAGTGGGGCCAAGCTTATCTGGGTGTGGGGTCAGCCCTAGTCTTCACCATGAGTTCATTTCTGGAAGAAACAGGTTTTAGATAGATTCGAGAGTTCCGGCTGATGCTTCTTGCTGTGCTTCAGGAGAGAAAAAGACAGGAGAGATGGGGTCATCCATGCCCAGAGAGGCCCTGGTGCAGCCTTTCCAGGCTGGGCTGCACTCACAGTTTCCACTTGGAAGATCCTGGGCCCCAGTGGCATGCCTTCTTTGCCAGGCATGGAGTCCTGGTCGATTCCATCTGAAATGCGTTCGCATTTTGTTGTCTAGTACCACATGCAGGAAAGTAGGTTTTAAGTAATTATTTGTTGACTTAATGAAAACACAACTGTTCTGTAGACAAGGAATATTAACTGTCCTGTGTTAGTAGTAGGAAGAAATTCTATGAGATGTACAGGCTGTATTGGACTCTGCAAAGAGGGTTTTATTTTTATTTTTTATTTTTTTAGTTGGCTCAGGCTGCTTTAAGGGAGGGGTGGGGGTGGGGCTCGGGCTCTGCAAGGAGGACTTGTGTGCTGACTCATTCATTCTGTCACTCTCTGTCAATACAGTAGCCATGAGTCATCTGGGGCGGGCCATGGAATCCATGTAGTGTGTTGTCCCAAAGTAAGTTGGTGTGGAAATGTGTTTCATAAAGCTTTAAGGACTTACAAGACTTGAGCAACACTTTTTATGTTGCTCACGTGTTGCAATGATAATATTTTGAATATACCGAGTGAAACATATTAGCATTTTTATTTGTGCCACTTTTTATTTGGCAACTAGAAAAATTTTAAAATACTTTCCTATTTGCCTTTTGCCTCTATTGGCTGATGGTGTTTTATAAAATAAACATCTACTTCTCACTCCCTAAACAACCTTGCAAGCTTCCTACCACTTCTCTATTGTGCTTTGTGAGAGTGTTGTGTGTATTCTAAGTACAGTTTTATTTTCATTCATAAGAGCTGATTTAAAAGAAACTGCCATTGTGTGTGAAGATGCTATTAGTGAGCTCAGCTCTTTAAGTTGTGTTTTTGAGATGGCTCTTTCCAATGGCATTATGTCAGACACTGGCATCACCTATGAATGTATGACAAATATTTTTTATTATGTTCTAGAGAATAACAAATTGAATTTGAGAAATTTTATTAGGAGTTTGCAATGTGCTCCCTGAATTTTGCTGTCTTTATCAATACCTCTGCTTAATTGATTTGTTTTTCAGTGCTTAAAGATAAGGATTCTCTCACTTTATTTATTTATTTATTTGTTTGTTTATTTATTTATTTATTCTCTTTTTGGGACAGGGTCTCGCTATGCAGTTCAGGCTGGCCTTAAGCTCACTTTTGTAGCCCAGGCTGGTCTCAAACTCGCACCAATCCTCCTGCCTCAGCCTCCCGAGTGCTGGGATTACAGGCATGTGCCACCACGCCCGGCCTGATTCTCTCACTTTAAAAGTTCTTATATTTTAAACTTGAGTTGCCTGAGGCAGTTTTTTTTTTTTTTTTTTTCTTCAGCCATGGATTCCTTTTTTAATGTATTCTTGAAGAGATGTCTAAATAATGCACACATCAAAATAAAGCAGCTATAGGAAAGGGCTAAGTGGGGACCCAGAGAGGCCCTTCCCTGTCACCTCAGGATCTCTTTCCTTGAGCAGTACAAACCTGCAGGTTGAACTAAAGCTCTCTGGGTGAAAAGTCAGTGTTAAGAGATCAGTTATATGATTTCGGACTAGCCAGTGACTTGAGGTATTAGTCTTCCCTTTGTAGGACCAATCTATCCATCACGCTCAGACAATGAACTGGAGAGCTGGAGGTAGGCCAAGCTCTGCTGTCTCCCAGGAGGATCTTTTTTCCCAAATTACCCTCTGATAATAGCATACGGCATTGTCCTTCTTGGGACGTTCGTGTGGGCTGGAAAGATGAGCGCACTCACATATGAGTAACAACTTAGTGAAGATGAGACGTGTGTATGCATTATGATTCATGCAGCAGCAGCCCTGCACGGGGATGAGGTGTATGCTTGAGAGATAGCTAATAAATGCTCCTTCTCTCCTGCATTCTCTGCTGCTTATTGCAGCGCACTGATTAGGGTGGAAAATGGCACAATGAATTATGCAGCAAGCGTTCCTGTAGGGGGCCTGCCTTGTAGCCTAATGCAGCACAGATGGAAAGATCCTCTTTTAATCATTGTTCTCACAATACTTAGAAGCTTTTTGAGGAATAAGCACTCAGAAGTGGAAGTGAATGGCCTTCAACAGTAAATGAATTCCTGCTGCAGAGAGGAACCGAAATGCATTTGCGATGCAGATGGTTGCCCTGTGTTTGAATGCATATCCTTGTTGCTGGAGATTCATACTTACAAGCAAATTGTCTTCCAAAATGATGGGTTTTAGATGGTTCCAATGGAGAAATTACTTCTGCCAGCCTGGCCCAATATGTATTCCCCCCACCCCCCAAAGTAGGGACACTATGTTTAAATGCTATTCACTCTAATCAAAGCATGCAAATGTTTCTCTCTCTCTCTCTCTCTCTCTCTCTGATCCTGTACTGGAGAGATGGAATTAGTTAGCATCCTTTTACTTTTATTAGCATAATATTAATGCAAATGCTCAGCAGAAGCTTTTTGAAAAGCAGAACCATTGAAAGCAATTAATATTAGTGCTCATTTGCCAGTAAGGAAGCAAAAAACATTTATGATTAAGCTTCTAACTTTATTATCTGGACCGAGGACCTTTTGCTTGTACCCAGACAGGTATGTTTCTAAAGTAAATGTCAGTTTATAGCCTTCTCCTTTCTGGATCAAGAGCCAATTTGAAAAAGACACAAAGGGGAAATTTCAGAGCAAAAAGTGATATGGTGTTAGCTACACAATTTCAACATGCACATGTGCCATGGACTATGTTTCTGAGATCCTGCAATTACTTATTGATTCAATGATTGTATTTCAGGGAAGAGTCTATAGAGTGTTCAGGTTGTCACTACTAGACTGGATTCATCGTGATCCGCCTGCTTATAGCCTCACACGAGCTGAGATTACAGGTGTGTGCCTCCATGCCCAGTCTCAACTGCCATCTAAGCATGCCCTGGTGGCAGGGCTGGTACCACAGGCTCTGGGCTGAAACCGCTGGCCCGGGTGCCTGCTTGCAGGCACTTTAATCCACTGAGCTATTTGGCCAGCCCTTGAGATTCTACTTTTTAAGTTGTAGGAGAAAAGCATACTGGAGTTACTAATGTTCATTGGACAGCTCATTGGGAAGGACTGAGTTAGAACCCTGCCAGCAGAGGGGTTAATATAAAGCAGACACTGATAAAGTCTTTATTTGCTCAGAGGAAATAGATGTAAATGGGAAGGAAGTAAAGTTAAACCAAACAACAGAAAGACAATGTTGGCTCTGGAGAAAGCTTTAGAAAACTAGAACAAAGTATAGCAGGAGACTGGAATTTCCCTGCTCACCTCTTCCTACTGTAGCACAATTGTTTCACGCTCTTGGACACCTAGTCTTTGCTTGTGTTTAACGGGAAGTGAGTGCTGTCATGTTGGGGTCTCATCCAGCGTGGAGCCTGCAGTGGAGGCCCGGATACCCCGTGCTGTTCTGCTCCTTCTCCCGAGAGCTCCTACCCCAGATACAGATGCAGGGCTCAGAGGCCAAGTGCACGTGGCCTTGATCTTCTACATGTGTAACCTGGCCATGAATGGCGCCATCAGCATCGTGAGACTGCCTATACCCTAACATTGCGGCCTGTGCATTATTAGCTAGCGGGGGGGCCCAAGGTGACAGTGCCCTTCTACGGCAGCGTTACATGTTAGCGCCATTCCAATCCCATTGTTCTTTTGTGTGTCCTCTTCATTATTTAAAATGAAGGGCAGGGCTGTAGCTCCGGGGTGGACTATGTGTTTCTCACACACAGGGTCCTGGGCTCACAAACACCTGAAACATAATTGGAATGTTTTTAGAAGTAAAATTTAAATCCAGAATCCTAATATCCATAAAGAAAGGCTAATAAATAAATGTAGATATTGCCTCAGTGAAATTTTTCTTTAGATAAAAGCCTTCGGATTAAAAAAAAATTAACATGGTTGTATTACAGTGGTTGACATGTGAAATAATGAATCTTCAGAGTTTTATAATGTTTGCCTTATAAAAGCTGTGCGTGTCACTTTATACAATGTGCTTCAACAAAGAATGAAGTATTAATGAGTGGGGAGCTTTAACCATTGGCCCCAAACAACTGAGTTAAAGAAAAACAGAAAACAAGAAGTTCCAAGCTGTGGATCTTTACCCTAGAGTATCTGAGAACTTAGATGTTTGTGTAGAGGTGTCCTGAAAGCTAGGCAAGGCAGGTTTAGTTCTGGTGCCCTCAGCCAGGCTGGCACATGGCCACTGGTGTCCTGCAGGCTACTACAAATTCTCCCCCCTTTCATCTTCTCCTAGTAGTGCTTTCTCCAGTTCTCCTGGCTCCCAGAGATGCCAGTCTTTCCTTAGGGACTGGCTGATGGGTCTCTGCCCTGTGAATGGTGTTTTGAGATGACAGTTCTTCCACCTACCCCTCTCTATCAGGGCTCAGGGAACATCTGTACCAGTTTTGGCTAAGCTGCAGCTCAGGAGCTTTGGCCAGTGGGGAGCTTTGGGCTCAGGAAGATTGATCTAGCGTGTGGCATCTTGCAGGGGTGATAGAGAGCAGTCTGCCTTTGTGTTTTCTTCATGGGGGCTGAACAGTGTGGAAAGCACAGGCGAGCAGGAGGTACAGAAACTGAGTTGCAATCCTCAAGCCCAACTTCTTGTACAGAGCCAGCAGTGTGGCTGTGGCCTAGGAGTGAACTCACAAGGGCTTGAACTGCTTTTGGATTTCTTACACTGCTTCATGTCCCCACCTAGAATGGCATTGTGGAATGAGGTATTGTATTGCGCCTGCTTATGTGGGGATTTTGGTTTTTGCTTTTATGAGATAGGGTCTCACCCTGTCATCTAGGCTGGCCTCAAACTCTTGATCCTATGAGCAGAGCACCCAGCTTTTATTTTAAATTTAATATTAGAATAGCACCAGGAAAATTAGGGGAAACAAGATATGTCGGGTGCAGATACAAATTCCCTGTAATGAATATAGTCATTATGTATACCTAAGTTGTACCAATAGATTGCAATTAAAAATAGTACTTGGAATAAATGGATAAGAGGTCGACACAGATTTCAGTGGCTGCTGATGACCTCTGGAGCCACATGACTGTGGTAGGACAAGAGGAAAACGTGCAGTAACAGTGAGGAGGCTGGGTCTGTCTCAGGCAAGAATAGCTTCAAGTAAGACACCAGAAGTTGGGGAGCTCAGGAGCAGCAAAACCTTTGCCACCATTCTGGAGGCTGAGACATCCAAGATGAAGCATGCGTGGTGAGAGTTTCTCTGTCACAGCCGGCATCTTCTCACTGTGTCAAGGGGAGAAGACGCAAGGCACCCGTTGCCAACCTCCTTTATGAGGACCCTAAGCACTTGCCAAAAGACCCACCTCCTAATACTGTCCCCTTATGGGTTAGGCTCTTAACATAGGCATTTTAGAGCAACACAAATTCTGAAACCATAGGAAGGAGCTAGTGGAGACGACCTTCCTGGTCTGTGTGGAGGGAGCTGATGAGTAGGGGCAGAGAACTGAGGATGAGCGAAGAGCCGTGGCCAGAGCAGGCAGGGCAGAAGTGAAATTCTCACTGGGGAAGGAATGGTGAGCCTCAGCAGAGCCTGAGGAGCATTAGATGGTGCTTACATAGAGATCTTGGAGGGTTGGCGGGCTGCTAGTTCAGTGAAGAACTGTTAAATTCCACACGACCTGGTGGTGATGTTATTTATCATCTAACTCCTAATACAAGGTTTGAGGGCCTTGGTTGAATAGATGTGTCTGATGCAGGGCTCAAAATAAGGTAAGGCATTCAATATTCATTTGTTTTAGAGATCGAGGATGTGTACTTACAGAACTGGAGGTCAAAACTTATTTATGATTTAGTACTGGTTATAGTCTGGTGTGAAGTCTGCTCCCCCTTTCGTAGATTTTCTTTCCTGACAAAACCTACTCTTTCCAGGCGGGGATGAGGGAGTTGTTGAGTCAGGATTCTCCTATGCAGATTAGGCTGGCCTTGCACTTACTGTGCAGCCCAGGCTGGCCTCGAATTTGTGGTGATCCTTCTGCCTCAGCTTCCCAAGGATCAGGATTGTAGGCATGCCCCTCCATGCCTGGCTAGCAAGCCTCCTTTTTGGGCTAAACATCAAAGCGATGTCACAGAATAATTTCCTTATTAATGTTAAGATTTCTCTAATGCTGATTTATTTACTGGCTACTTTTCTTGTTTCTATTTCTTTGTATTTTGGGCAACAAGATTAAAACAATCTGTGGCATTGAAGGAAAATTATGTCAGAAGCAGAAATAATTCAATAATTATTAATTGAGTGGTTGGCAAGCAATTTGCACTGTAATAGGACTGACATCCTAATAGGGCAGCAGAGGAAATCCTCAGTCCTTAAGTTGTGACTTGTTGTATACCAAATAAGGCAACATCCCTGTCTGTCTGTCTGTCTGTTTCTGTGTCTGTCTTTGTATCTGTCTGTCTATCACCACCTGTCTGTTTCTCTGTCTCTGTCTCTCTCTCACCCTCACTCTTGCCCTCACCTTGCTAATAACACATGGCTCAGGCTACTTCCTTTATTATCCTGCTGTTGTTGCCAGGGCCCAGTGTGTGGCAGGTGGACATCAGGATGTGCCTGGCTAGAAAATGGCCCCTGAGCCAATCTTACACTAAGAGGAAACCCCTGACACATGAGGCTGTACTTACAAATTAAGGCCAAGTTCCCAGCCTCTAGTCCACCCAGCAAAAGCATGACAGCTCATCCTGCTCTTTCGTGAAAGGGCTGATGTGCCCATCAGAGCTGGCCTCCTTTAGCTCCTTGAGCTAAAGCCCCTTCCCTGTTTTTCATACTTTTTACCTCAAACAGATCTGTCTTCTGATGGCTCTCACTAACATACCTTGAAATCCTTTTTCTCTGATAAGTCAGCAAACCTAGGGTGGTAGCTGGGGAGAATGTTCTAGAGAGCTTAGAGGACTTTGTTGGAAACATGGGCTTTTTGTGATTTCCCTCAAAATCAAGCAAAATACCCTTTGGCTGATTTGTACCAGCTTAAACCCAGGGATGCCAAGATGAAAGACAAAACAAAACAAAGGAAACCATGGATTCTTGATCCAGAGAGCGCAGGGTTTACTGGTGAGGACCCAAGCTTGGGCAGATCCTCATAGTGTAAGATGTAGTCAGGGCTTCAGGCCATCTGTGGAGCTGAGATTCTCTTACCCTCCCAGAAAATGGTACCGGGCTAGGAAAGTGAAAGATGGCAGCTGGAGAACAGATCAAATGGAAAGGCTTGTGCTCAGATGCGAAGGAGCTGCTGCGGTCTCTGGTGGGCAGGAAAAGCTGGCGTCCTAGAGCAGGGACAGCAGGCCAGCGGTATAGGTCAGGTGCAGTCTTGGAGCGAGCTAGGGTGAAGTAGATGTGTGGGCACCATCCGATGTGCTCCGGTACCTCAGGATCTGGAGACTGCACATCTGCAGACGGGGGGCTCCCTTCCCCTCCTGGACACTGGTTTTAACTGAAGGGCCCACGGCTCCCCTGTGTCTGGTTGACGAGTTGTACCTCCCATTGAGCAAGGAATAAAGCTGCTTCCTGAGAAGCGGTGGAGAGGCTCAGGAGCAGAGATAGCCTGTCTCAAACAAGAGAGACCCTTGGTGACAGTCTGCGGCAGCCCCGCCGCCACCATGGACCACGGGTCTGTATCTGAGAGGGGTGGACGTGTGCGACTTGTCCTGCCGCCTGCTCGCTTCCCACTGCCCTCCCCGCTCCCCTGCATTCCTTCCTGTCTTCCAGCCCTCGAGGTACGGCGAGGCCTGCATCGCTGTTCACTCAAGAGGTGGAAATGGCGTGAATGCAGTAGTGAAAAACGAAAGCCACATAGGAATTGCTTCACCATGTCCACCAGCAGAGGGACAGAGTTTCCAAAGGTCTGCTCTCCATTCACTGCCAGCGGGCTGTCCTTGTCAGTCTTCCTTGTGTGATGTTGTGCAAACCCAGGGTAATCCGATGACCATGGTTGCATTGTGCGGCAGTCCTGGGAGGACGTTGAAGGAGGGCACAGTAGTATAGTAAGTAGTACAATAAGGGGCTTGTTTTTATTAAAGAGAAAAAAAATTCAAAACAAGATAATAGGATAACAATGTTCAATACAGTGTGTATTGTTATCTTATTCAGAGTACATAATATAGGCATCTCATTGTCCAAACAATATTAGTACAGACCTTTCAATGAACTAAGAGAAATTAGTAGCATAAAGATCATACATGTACATATATATATTTTTTTCCTTTTCTCCTGTTCCCTACCCTAATTTTCTCTTTACTTTTGAACAATTTCTTCCCATTTTTCAGGATTTATTTTACATTTGGATCTTATTTATTCTCTCAGTTTCCCACACTAGGGAGACAATAGCATGTCTGCACATGTGTGTCTGGTTTATTTCACTCATGTATATAGTCTCTAAGTGCATCTATTTACCTATAAATTTTTATCCTTTGTGGCTGAATAGAATTCCTTTTGTGTGTGTGTGTGGTGCCAGGGATCGAACTTGGGACCTTGCGCTTGCTAGGCAGGTGTTTATGCCACTGAGCTATATCCCAACCCTGAGTACTATTCCATTGCATAAAAAGACCACGTATTTTCTATCCACTCTTCGCTGGATGGGCACTGGGGTTGTGTCCAAGGTCTAGTTATCATAAATTGTGTTGCTATAAACATGGGGGCACATATCGCTGTGTTGCAGTGCCTTCAAAAATTCTGGGAAGATGTCCAGGAGAGGAATAGCGGGGTACAGTGGGTTCTCCAATCCTAGGTTTCTTTTTTTTTTTTTTTTCTGTTGAAGATTGAAAAAAAAAATTAAAAAATGAATAAATTTAACTTTTTCCTTCAAAATGTAAGAGGTCAGTTTATACACCACATAAAAGGTTAGTTTACATGAAATACAGTGCCCATGTCCTGAGCCCTGCTGGCCCCAGGTGTGGGGGCAGAGGTGTGGCTTTGCTTTCTAATCAACTCCTCACTGGGCATTTTTAGTGTTCTTTTCTTTGGATGTTAGGCCACTTCTAATAATCACTTCTCTCAGCTGAACAACAGTAGGCATTCACTTCGGAGAGAAAGAAAATGACTTGGTCATTCATAAACTACGCTCTTCATAGTCATTCAAATCCAGCATATTCTGATGGAGAGAGCCATCACGCAGTGTTAATAGCTTCACCCGCACAAGGGTGGTGATTGCTTTTATGCTACCATTGCCAAAGCCAGAGGGAAGCTCTGCAGCCCAGAAGCAGAGGCAGGCTGTCAGGTTACAAATGAACTCTATTGGAAGCCACGCCCAAGTGTGATACCATACAGATTTTAGAAAGCACACAACCTTTTCAAGAGGTGTGCTTTGATCTTTAAATGTGTTTGACTCTTGATAAATGTAATAGACATTAATGCCAATTATAGACTGTATCCCAGCCCCTGGGGTGCACTGAGATGGCAATTGAGACTGGGCATGGTGATGTGCACCTGTAACCCCAGCTCTTGAGAGGCTGTAAATAAGCAGATCACTATGAGTCTGCTCTAGCAGTGAGACCCTGAACACCCTGTAGACCCTTCCCTAAAAGGAAAAAAAAATTACAGACTGTATCAACAATCCCTTTAGGCCCAGCTATATGCAGTGCAAACTCAGAAAGATGGCTGTATTTAATAAGTAAAAAGCAAATTCTATTCTTTTGATCTGTTTAGTGTAATGAGATGACCACTGAAGGGAGATGGCTTGGTGGTCTAAGCACTTGCCTGGCAGGCGCAAGGACCTGGGTTTGATCTCCTGTGTAATGTGTAACTAGCCCCACAACACTAGTGCTTTGTGGGTTTGCGAAGGATTTGACACTGAGTGTCATTATGTCATCCGGAATATGATCAGGAAGGTCTAACGTTCTAGTGCTGCAGCTCACGTTTCAATAGCTATGACTTCACATCAAATATACTTAGTCATCACGTTGGCTAAAATTCATGATCCAAGTGACAACTCCTTCTTTTATGTTTTCTTTGCAAAAGGAGCCACAGCAACAGCAGAAAAGCCCCATAATCTCCATTAGGTCCCTCCATGTCCTGCAGGGAAATAAGGATGGGACCAGAACCATGGCAACTCTTCCCTGGTGTCCCAAACTGGTTCCTAGGTTCCTTGCCAGGTAAACAAAGAAGCAGTGGAGACTCACCACGTGGCACCAAAGGAGAGGCAAGAGCTCTGAGGGTTTTGAATTGAGATATGTTAAAATGTGTGTCAGCCATGAAGTATTGCTCAGCTGTCAAGAAAGATAACTCGAGGCTTTCATAGCTAAATGGATTCAACTAGAGACCATACATGTAAACAAGATAAATTAGACTTGCATGTGTAAATATCGTATTGTGTCCCTAATGTAAGAACTTGGAAGAGTAAAGAAATCGGAAAGGTACAATAGATATTGTGAAAGGGACAAAATTCTGCTCGCTGTGCAGTGAGCCTCCTGGCTGTGGGCAGAGCTGCTCGGCATAGGTGCAGCCCCCGCACGGTCAGGCCTGCTGGTACCCTCCTCCTGCACACCTAGTTCCTTTTCTCTGCTTATTTTCTGAGAACCCTAATGCAAGAATTTCAAGGCTGTTGCACTTTGGGCAGAAGTTTCGTCTAGGGTAAGGGACCTTGAGTCAGAGGAGGAAGAAAGGAGAAGGTTCGAAAGGCCTTGTTTCAGAGAGAGGCTCCAAGGCCTTCGAAGTCTCTTCCATTCAGAACTGCCTAGCATGCCAAGAGCAAGCAAAAATCTTCTTCTGATCATTGTTTTCTTAGTCTCAACAACATGGGCTACAAAAAGTAGGTGCTGGACCAGATTGCTGAGTTAAATAAGCCACGTGGTAGTCCCAAAGAAACCTATCTTGAGGTAGTTCAGGGAGACTGCAGATGGCAGAGGAGCAGTGAGGAAGTCACATCTGATTGCTGACCTGAGGGGGGAGGCCTGCCTCCCGGTTCTGTGTGACGGCTCTGACCCAAGGCCAGGCTCTATATGCGGTGGTTTCGTTCTGTGTCACTGGAGTATAAGCGAACTCTCGATTATCATCAGAGTGAGCCCTGGTTTTTGTGAAAGGCTGCAAAACTAACCTAAGTAAACAAGAGTCCCTAGCAGAGCCTGTCTGGCTCTTTCTGTAGGACTCTGGTGCATGGCCCATGGAACTGGAAAGCGCTTTTTCAGATACATTAGGTAATGTTTCTGAGAAATCTCAGAGCAGTGAGTTTCAAAATGTGGTTCTTGGACATTGATCAAAATGATTTTCATAATATCCCTGAAATGCTATTGGCATGGGCAGGCATGCTTAGATGAATGCAGCGTCCTGGAGATGGTGGGTTCTGTGATGTTCCAAATGCCACAGTCCAGAGGCTGTCTGAGAAGCAGATGCCTGATCTTAACCTGGGCTTTCAAGACTGTTTCAAAAATGTAAAATGATGCTACTTATCTAATTGTGAGAGAAAGGCTGGAAGATTGTTTTTGCTCCAGCAATATTTATGTTGAGATGTTTATTTTTATCAAATGAGTATTCTTTGCAGTGTTTTCAGTTTTAATATCCAGTGCTAGTAACCTCAGTAGAGCTGATGGACACATGCACACTTGTGCATGTGCAGAAAGCTCTTTGGGGAGCGGTGAAATCTGTGAAGTGTGTAACAGGGCGTGGGACCAAAACAATGAGACCTGCCCCATTGGATGAACCAGTGCCAAGAGCCTTTGGAGAGAGCAAAGGGGACCTTAGGAAACTGTGTGTGGGAGTAGTGGTGTGTGTGTGGTTGTATCTGGTCATAGGGTGTGTACCCTGAGGCCATGGGGTCAGGTCCCAGCATCCAAACAAACAAAACTAGGTGAGAGGCCAATATGTAATTACAGCGCAAATTAGCGATTACACCAGCTCCTGCGATCTCTTCATGATTTCCTGTCAGGGACTTCATCAAGAATTAAGACTTCTTTATGAGGAAATAAATAGCAAGCATTACTAATTCCAGGAATGATATCCGTATCTTGGAAATTCACTGACCAGCTGGAAAAACGGTCACAGAGAAGGGATGACGAAGTCTAGAGAAAACACAGGGGAACAAGGCCCAGATTTTAGAACGTAAACAGAGCACGAAGGATGTGCCAACAGGATGGAAAAGAAGTCCCCCAGAAGGTATCTGCAGTGTGTGTTTGCTGGTGACGCTGAGACAAGATGGGTGAGTGTGTCGCAGACGGTGGAAGGAGCGTGGCGTGGCTAAGCGGAAGTGGTTCTTGGGAGAGCAGTGCACGTGGCGGAAGACTCTGTCCAGCTGGGTGCTGATGGTTGTAGGAGGTGAGAACTCTGGGAGCTGGAAGCAAGACCATGGGTAACCAGCAGAGGGGATTCTGAGGTGCGAGAGGGAAGAGCTCTTGGAACAGTCGCTTGCCAGTGGGTCGGGTGAGGTAGCGGATGGCCACGGCATGAACCACGTTCTTTTGATTATTTCTGCACTGTGTGCTGGCTTGCATCTTTCAGAAACGCAAAATAGTTCTATTCCGTGGCCCATTACATCCAGCAGATGTTACTTTATGGCTTTGAATCCAATTTTCAAAATGAACGAGGCATCAAATATCGTTTGCCTGAAAGCAGGAGGAAGTCCGCTCCCTGGCCCCTTACCAAGGTGGTTTCGAGGCTCCAGAGCTTAGCCACTGACTGTCCAAAGAACCACGTAGCGTCAATCCCAAGAAGGACAAGAAAAGTTGTGCAGCGTGCTAACTGCTAAGTACTGGAAAAGCGTTCGCTTACACTCTGAGAGACTAGCAGTAGGAGAGAGGCTAAGGAGGACAGTTGGCTACTAAGTGCCTACTGCCTCCTCCTCCCATTTGATGCCTACTACGTATTTAAATGGAAAATATGTTTTTGCCAGTTTCCTGGGACCTAGGAGGTGATGGTGGGGGTGGTGGCAAAGAGTGAAAAAGAAAAATCCATGACTCACTATTTTTAGGTTGCAGTAAAAGCTCTTTCGGGTTCTCAATCTTATTAAAGTCGAAATCTTGAGTCAGCGCATCAGCACTAAGCTGTGAGATGTTTGCTTGATGCATATTTTGAAAGCAGGGCTTGCTAGGGGTGCATTGTATATTTTGCGTAACAAGGTTGTTACTCAGTGGTTTTGCTGTCTTGCTGGAAATACGCTGGGAAATTCTTGTCCGAATAAATACATTTCTTCAGGAATGAAAGGCTTAACATAGCTCTAGTTCAGCTCTACACCTTTCCAGTGAAAAGATAAACCAAATTATTTGACATTAGTCATTATACCCCACACAGTTCACAGAACTATTGTGGAGGCCCTTTGGGGTTTTCAGGAGCAAGGGTGAGAAACAAGCTGTGCTGGCTAATGTTCTACAGCAAGGAAAAGCAAGGCCAGGCATGGTGCACACAGCCATAATAAACCCCACTGTTCTAGAAGGCTGAGGCAGGAGGATCACAAGTTCAAGCCCAGCCTGGAAAACCTAATGAGACTCTCTCAAATAAAAAAATTAAAACAAAACCAGAGCAGGAGATATTGGGAATGTAGTTCTGTGACAAAGCCCCCGGGTCAATGCCTAGTACTACACCAAAAAGCACCAATTAAATAAGCAAACAATGGCACAGCATCTATATACTTGACAACTTGCTACACAATTAGTAAGACTGAGTTTGTCAGAGTTTGTAAGTTAGTTTTAACCTGGTAAGGCAGGAGTAGGGCTATAAATCCAAATACGTGGAGTTACTGCTTCTAGAAACTTTAAGTCCTCTTTAAGAGAATGGCAACTATTTTTTTAAACCCACAATGTAAGAATCAGAAGTGAAAATCGTGTGAAGAAAAGGTTGGTCAGGCAGTGACTACTGGGTCACACCAGGGCACCGGGAGGGACCCAGTGAGGTACACAGGATGTGAGGCGCTTAAGGAGGCACCCTTTAAATGAAGGGCTGGGGAAGGTAAACAATGCCCCATGGAGACTTGAAGAGGCCCATAGGCAGGGCTGGATGTATTCCTGTTGGCGCTCTCCATATTCCCCCATCACCACCCAAGGTTGTTACCAGGGAGAGATGATAGTGGTGTTTGTTCATTCCTGCCAACGGCATTGCTAAGGTGCTTAAAGAAGGCAGAGGGAACTGTCTTTAAGTGAATAAAACTGGCCTATTAACCTATCACAGAAAACTGTTCAGAGACTCCGCATGGATTTTCAGCAATGGGCAGTTAAGTTCTTTGTGTTTTCTCTAACAAACCAGTTGGAATTCCATTGCCAGGTAGTATGCCCAGGGTTCAGTGATGCTCTGCCTCATACAGAATTAAAATCCTAGCATTTTCAATAATTGTGGGAGAGGTCTGTTTAGATGCGAAATCATTCAGACATGATAAAGAAATTTTATTTCTTTTTATTTTCAAATTATACAGGAAGTAAAACTAATACAGCAACATATTACTTCCTAGAGGTCCTTCTTGGGAAATAAAAATGCAATTCAAACTTGGAATATTAAAACACTTTTTCACCAGTTATTGTTTCCACTCAAATTTTACTTTTCAAACAATATTGTATATAAGGGAAAAGTACCATAGAAGAACAATTTTCCCTTTCAAGTAGTTAAGTACTATTTTCCTGCACTCTATAAATAACAAGATCAGTTAATATTTCTATTACTTACTATTAGTTCCTGTAACTCAACTTCAGAAGCAGAATAGATGTAACTTACAAAGAAATTATACTTTACTTGAAGTCACAAAATACTCTTATTCTCTTTATTCTTTTTTTCTAATTTTGTTTCTTAATCTTTAATTGGTTGCTACAGGGTCTCTGCATACAGCTTGGATTCATAGTGATCTTCCTGTTTCAGCCTCCCCAGCTCTGGGATTACAGGTTTACGTCACCACTCCCAGCACAGTTTGGGGTACTGGGGATTGAACGCGGGTCCTTGTGCTTGCTAGGAAGGCAGTTAGATCACTGAGCCATCTCCCCAGCCCCTCTTTATTTTTTTCTTTATAGGTAATGTGTAAAATAAGTGTTTGAAGTAATCCCAGGCTGTTGTTGCTGTAACAGAGCAGTAGTCAGTAAGCGAATATTTAACCTTATTTATACACTATAATACATAGCAGTAAACTTAATAAATTATACTATTTATACGGTAGTTCCAAGATTGGAAAATCACATAACACTGTATTCATTGGTTGAAGGTGTTTGCTATATAAGTTGATTGAAATTGGTGTATAAATGTAAATGATAAATATTAAATATTGGTGAAATCTCATCCCAAGTTTACTCATTAATCTACAATGAGCATTTATCCTATTGTTTTCTTAGAAACAAATTTCAGATTTAAATGAATCTTAATTTATGGTAATGTGAACTATCATTCCCTATATATGAATTGAAATACATGGAAAAGTAAGTGACTGTTTCTCATCATAACTTGGAAACCAAGTGCTCTACAGCCATATTGTAAGCAGTCACATCCCAGGATAAACAGTTTCAAAGTGTGCGTCTCCTTTGCTTTTAAGGGGAACTTAAGGAGTTTTCAAATTTTCCAGATCAATGTTATATTTTGAAAATTGTTTGACTTCTTCCTGTTGCACTAAAATGAATCATCTTTTCTCTTGAGTTTATAGTTGCAGATATGGCCAGTATGCCATGAGCCAGGAAAGCACTGCTAAAGTTACAGAGAAACCTCCATTCCATCGATTGAGTTCACAGGATTCCTTGGATGAAATGTCTATGGAGGACTACTGGACAGAAGTAGAAAATATCAAGAAGTCCAGTGAAAACGGACAGTCTCAAGAGGTGGTGGTTGTCGAAGTCCCTGATGGTAATAACTAAATAAATAAAACTGTCACTGTTGGTATATGTGTTCATGGAAAGATCATGCATGGGGAGGAAGAAAACAACCAAAAGATGATGCTGCTAGTTGGCTTTCAACTTGAGAATTACTGTGGCAGATGGCTGAGTACAGCTGCCCAATCCGAGAGGCATGAGTAAATTCTCTTAAATTCTCTGGTTAGGCTCTCGTAGGCTAAGCCAACTATGTCATGTGTTTTTAAGAGTTAAGCTTGGTCTTTGGAGCCATAGAACTGCATTTGATAATACATCTGCTACATAGTTGTTTGGTCTCCAGGAAATGTAGATGTTTATGGAAAAATTCCAACTTTGAAGGGATGCTGTTTTCCTAGAGGTGTACTTGCCCTCCTTGGATCTTTATTTTATTGAACTTTGGACAACTAGCTTCTAAATTCACCACACAGGCTACAGTTTTATGCCTTTGGGTAGAATAGAGCAAGTTCACTTCTGTAGGGTAGAAGCTTCTCAAAGAGTTGGGGATATTTATCTTGTTTCCAGCTAAGTCATCCCTACAGGGGAAATTTACCAAGCCAACATTTTTTTGTGGCCACTTCGCAGCTCTGTTGCAGTCCTCCTCATTTCATCCTTCAATGTGCACTATTCCAGACTGCATGCAGTACCACCTGTTTGGCCAACTAATCTAAGGAACACAGATCGGCACCAAAAGTTGGCAGAAGCACTTCTAACTTCTCTAGTTGTCTCTTTCTTGTATTTGTCCGATAACTTTACCCAAGTCTGCTCCCAACCATCTTCTCCACACTATGAGCTACCACATTTATATTCTGAAAGAAACTTCATAATTTATTCTTTAGTTGTTTTTTTTTTTTTTCTCAAATTTCGTTCCATTTCCTTTAATCTCTTAAGCTATTCCCCAACTTGTATGCCCAGTTTAGGCACTGATGGTCTTAGCCTTCTTTCTGGGCTATCTGTGAATTTATAACATAATTTATATGTTTTGGCAAATCAGATGACATACGGTTGCCCATGGTGAATTCTGTAAGTTCACGTCCTATCATCTGCTAAGAGACTTCCTCCTTGACAGAGGGACTGACTTCTTTATGACATGATTTAGGCTGCGGGTAATTAGAAATTTCTGCATAGGGTTTTCTCCTGTGCGATGCCATTGCTTGAAAAATAAATAATAATTTTAAAAGTTGAGGACTTTTGATGTTTAAGCATTTCTTGGATTCGTAAAAAAAAAAAAAACAACAACAAATACTCAACTCTGTCTTTCTTCCCCAAACACATTAGTAGTAAAAGCAGCCTATTTATGATAATGAGTAGTGTTTCTTAGCCTTTCTGTCCAAAATTTCAATATGGAAGCACCACAGAAGTGCCCTCCTTAATAAAATAAAGTAGCATTTAGGTCATGTGGTCCTAGCTGCTTGATAACTTCTCTGAAGTTAAAAATGATGGTAAGGGGCTGGGGAAATAGCTCAGTAGAATAAACACTTGCCTGGCAAGCGCAAAGGCCTGAGTTAAATCCCTGGTCCCACAAAAACAAAAGAAAACACAAAAAAACAAAGATAGTGGCCAGGTGTGGTGGCACACTCTGTGTGTCATCCCAGCTCGGGCAGCTGTGAGTTTGAGGCCATCCTGGGTGGTGAGCCCCTGTGTGAACAGAGGAAAGAGTAGATTATCCCGTACACGGTGTTACCAAGAAGAGGCCCAAGTGGTTCGCAGGCCTGCACATTTTTTTTTAAAGCCTTACATAGTTTGAACTCACTTCTGTTTGTCAAAATGGACCAAGTAACTCTCTATGGGTCTCTTTGTTTACCTTGCCATAGACATTTCAGCTAATCTTTTCCTCTGGCAATTTAGGTTTCTGTACCTGTAACATGCTTTACCTGAACAACACTAATAATAAGAGTTATCTTACTTTTATACCAATAAACAGCATGCCTGCCACTAGCAGCCAGAGTTCTTAATCCCCGATTTCTGTCATCAAGAATTCATGCAGCATAGAGGGATCTTCGCAGCTCCATCCGGGCCACACCAGGCTGCAGGCGGTCACAGTGCTCTGTGGTGCCCTCCCCTCAGTGTTCTCAAATTTAGTGATGACATAGCCGGAATGGCTGCCATTCAGCTTCCAGAGAAGAAGATGGGGTCATCTCGAGGCCAAGGGACTCGTGCGCAGTGACACAGCTGCAGAGCACACCCAGGCCTCTGCAGTCCAGGTCATTGCTATAAACTATAAACGTGATGGCTGGAGTCCATCCACCCAGTGACCCTTCTGATTCCGTTTTTCACTGGGTCATGAGCAGCACAGTCACCCCTTGATATTCATGGGTGATTTGGTCCAGTCTGCTACGCACATGACTGCTCTCCAGAGCCCCCCCCATGCCACGGTGCAGTATTTTCATGTGGCCTAGTGATATCTCCTCTTGTATTTTTTTTTTTTTTTTCTTAATCATCTCTGGATATCCCCAGGCCAGCGTCAGCGCTCCATGCAGCAGCCGTTACCCCGTGTGACTTAGGGACTAGTGACAGTGCCTGTGCACATTGAGGGCAGATGCTGCGTGTTTAAAGACCATTTTGGTCTGTTGCTTTACCTCATCAGACACAGCGACTGCGGGAGCCAGAGGGCTGACTCGTACCTCTGTTGACTTCCAATTTGTGGCATTTTGAATGGACTCAGTTATTTAATTATTTTATATCAGCCCTTAAAAATAGGGCACTTCTTTTAAATTTGTAAAAAAAAAAAATGAGCTAAGGATGTGCTGACGGTGGGATTAGAAAGAGTAATTTGAAGTTGAATAATTCCCGATGGCCCACTATTATGGGCTGCTTCCCCTGCTCGCTGCTGAACAGAAGAGGCAGACCTTCCGGTGAGGGAATGTTGGATGCTGGGTAATACTGAACGGGAACCAAGGCGCTGCTGCGGAGTCTGTGTCCCCAGCCTGCTTCCTTCTGCAGCGACTTATCTTTCATTGCTTGTCGGTCTCTGGACAGGAGCAGTATTATCCTCCGTAGTTAATCTGCAGGGAAGTTGTGGAGGTTAATTACATGTGAAGTCATTTAAAAATTTTTAATTGAGGCTCTATGAAAATCACCTACAATTTGATAGCGCTGTGGCCAGGGTAGATGGCAGTGGTCCAAGGTTCAGATAATGACATTTAGCACCGCAGTGTGGTTACAATAGCTAAGTTTCGGGAAGGATTTTTAACAGCTTGTAAAAACTGAACGTTCTTATAGTTCGTGATTTCAAAGCTGACTTCTTCTCCACCCCCCTGCACTTCTTCTCCACCCCCCTGCACGCCCCCCCTGTTTCAGAGGGTGAGCTGGAAGCAGAATGGCTGAAGGAGGCCGGCCTGTCCAACCTGTTTGCAGAGCCCACCGAGGACCCCCAGGAAAGCATGGTGTTTCTGTCCACCCTGACACGAACCCAGGTGGCAGCTGTTCAGAGGCGGGTGGAGACGGTCTCCCAGACCTTGAGGAAAAAAAACAAACAACACCACATTCCGGACGTCAGAGACATATTTGCTCAGCAGGCAGAGCCAAAAGAAAAAGTAAGTTTTCTTCCCCAATACGAAGACAAGGGATTAAGTCGTGAGCCTCGCTCAGACCCCATCCAGTTTAATTCAAATCCTTACCAACCTAGCAGACACCGATGATGTCTGGACGCCAGAGGTGCCCGCAGGGAACCTGTGGGTTTCGATCCCTGCCCTGGAGGTTTAACGTGGGTCAAGAGGCAAGCAAGTGAAACTCCAGTGTGGTCACGCTGGAGGGATAGATGTGTCCTTAGAGGATTAGATGGGACACTAGGGGAAGGTTTCTGAGGCTTCCGATTGCCATGGCGCTGCCTTAGTTGCTAGTAACATGGAGATGGGGTGAACTGGGTCTCTCCTGGCTTTTCGTGCTTGTAGGAGTCCTTGAGTTTTCAGACCCAGGAAGCGGAGAAAGTGGAATACAAGAGTACTAAGGGCAGCTGCTTTGCAAACTAGGGATCCAAAAAGAACGTCTCTCTGCGGCTGGCGCTTAGGCGCTGTACTTGGCCACGCACATTTGACTGAATCCCTGTGCCGTGGGTGACCATGTTAGTGGAAGCCACTGGAGTCTGCTAGGAGCTGGGTGGAGCGCTGTGCAAGGTCGAGTCAGAGCTGTGTTAGACCTGAGCGCCTCGGAGCACCGCTGCTGGCTGCAGGCGGCTCCTGGGATCACTGTCACTCGTTCATGAGGAAACCAGGGATTTGTGCAGAATGTCAGTGACTCTTTCACCAAGCGAGTCGTGCTACTGAGGAGACAAAGCGGTGCTTATGAGGTCACTACGGATTGACATTCTGGCACCAGTAGCTGCGACCCACAGTGCTCCTAGAAGCACTTAAAGTGAGAAGGAATGAAGGAACTCTGGAACGATATTTGTAAGGAGAACAAGGCCAGTGCCAGCCTCTGCCCCCACCATGGAATGCTAGCAGTGTCAGCTGCTTTCCCTGCTTGATCTCATCGAATCCCTCCTGCTGGCTCATGAGTGAGGAGTTGTCCTTTCTACTCCACGGCTGAGGCTTACAGATTGTGAGTCATTGGCCCAATGTCACTAACCCCAAGTTGGTTGTCTCCACAGTACATGCTTTTAACTGTTTTCTGTCCTGCTGTCTGTTCATTTCCATGCACAGTTCTGATAGTGAGCATTCTGCCTATGAAATGCTATTTATACTATAACAGGTTAATTGAAAGTTTTATGATTCTTTGTAAAGATACAGAGCAGAAAGGGTTTGTGTTTAAAGTATCTGTCTTCCATGTGCAGGAGTTTTGCTCTGGGGCATGGTTCATCCTTACATGATGTCTTTTCTAGCTGCAGATTGCTACGCAATTTGGACAGCCCATTTTAGATCAATTCTAGTCCTTTTATGGGAATTCTGGGGTCACTAGATTGCTCCAGGCACTTGTCTGAGTTAAGGACCTACCACCAAGTGGTTGTTTGGGACATTCCTGGTGCCAAGGGAATGAATGTGGGGTCCAGCTGTAGAGAAATGAATGGAAAGGAAACATCATGTTACAGTATGTCCTCCCTGATTAAAGAACCTACCTGAAGGCAGCTAATGGAGGGAAGCAGAGAGCAGCCTCAGCTGAGCACAGCTGTGGGCTTCCTACCAGTCTTCAGGACGACACTGCTGTCTTGGGCTAGAAGCAGCAGTTTTCAACAAACTCCTGGTAATGGCTAAGCCATACGAGTTGGAGTCCAAGGAAGCTGGTGCGTTGTATCATCTGATGGACTCGTGAAAGCACAGCAGAAACAAAATAAATGTTGACCTGCTTGCATCGCATGGCTTTACCTGAAGCTCAGCTACTAGCGGGCACTTGTTTACAGTGTGCCAGTGTGCGGGCAGCTGTATGCCCCTTCTGGGGCTCGGGA